>OZ023068.1:2265000-2432500 GCA_963992785.1 Tenthredo livida | reverse complement strand
AACAAAATAGACCCAATTCGGCGTCTGATAATCTCAATGAATTGACACGTTCCGCAAAATCGAACATAGAGTCCATCAGGAAACGGGCGTTGCTACTGTTGTGGATTGACTCGCGTTTCAGTACTTGGCCGTTCAAACATATCATACTGTTTGTTTGGGCGTCGAACATGCAGGCTAGTCGCACCAGGAGTACTTCGAAAACTCCGGCTTTCAATAGCGTCACCTGGTCGTCCTGTGCCAGCAGGCTGAAGCCAGGTATACGTTTAGCAAATTCAACTACGCCGCGAATGGCTGGTGAAAATCTCTTAGAAAAATCTTGTAGCAATTCTTGCTGGCCAGTCAATGGCTGTGGGTTTGGATTCAACGGACAAGCCTGTAACAAATGAAATGAAGAAAAAAATCGATAAGACTTTTGATTCGTGACGGGATAAAAAGAAGATAAAAAGAAGATAAAAAGAAGATATGAAGAAAAGAAAAGAAAAGCAAAGAGAAAGAGAATTTTTTTTTTTTTTTTCTATACCGGAAATAAACTTTTCCTACAACGACGACCTCGAGATTAATTGGTGCTTCCTACTTATCACTTCTTTGCCAGAGGCGTCGAAGGCCGATGTTAGTCGCGGGGTCGTCGGAAATTTGATTCCGGTATATAAGTGTACACACATGCGATATTGAAACGGTCGATTATGGTATATGAAATTATACTAACCAAGGTTGGTGGACAGGCCGTGTAATTTGGAGTTTCTCTTGCCCTGGCTAAAACCGGGGCAACTTTTTCTCTCGTAAAATCACAGGTGTCAAGATGTGCTCTAACGACAGTAGCTAGAAGACGTTGTTCGTCTTCGAGTTCAGCTGCAACAGCTTTTTCCTGTGAACGACTGTGGGAACTTTGTTGCATAGCAGCCAGTATCCTAGCCTTTTCACGTTTTGGTACACGACCGAATCGAACGGCTGTAATCAAACAATAGGGAGGGAAAAGATTTCCTTTAGTAAAATTTATTCACTCATATAGTATATCTATGTATAAGGGTGACAAAGAAGAAAAGACCGAGAAAAGTAAAAATCACCCACCGATAAAATCGTAGTTTAAATATATATTTTATTAATCATCACGGACGATATGGGGTAATGCGAGGGGAAAGGGTGAACTATAGGAACTTATGAGAACGATCGCGAGCTCGGAAGGGAAAGCGGTCGTATTACTTTCTCGCAACTGTGATGGAAAGTGCCGCACACGACTGTTAAACGCGCGGTAGCGAGAAGTAAGGAGATGGATAGATATACCTCTGTACGAATAAAGCGGCCGCGATACGGTAATAGAAAGTGCAGTTTTAGCTTGGCGACACACGCAAACTCGAGTAAGTAAGTAAGTGAGTAAATTGATATCAAATTCACGAATTATTCACGACCCCATGCAAGGCGAGGCGGCCGAGGTGGGATGAATAGATGAATGAAGGAGGGGGAGGTCGTACCTAGTTTGAAAAACGGGAATTCACGTATGAGAAAGCGTGGCGATGTGAAAGAGCGCGAAAATAAAAAAGATCGAAAGTGATGATAAAGACGCGATTGAATGAAAAATCACGTGTATATATATATATAAGGATGGAGAATATACCTACGTGCATTGTGATAATTTACAACCCCGTTCAGGATACCCTTAAGTATCGGTAGTTCGTCTCCCATGACGAAAAATAATTTTCAATATTTATCAAGATATATCCAAAGGAATGAAATTTGTCTTTTTTTTTTTTGGTTTTTTAATTAAACTAAAACTCGATTCCCACTTTATTGAAAAACTCTGTTCACACTGTTTCTTTTTTTTCTTTTTTTTTTTTTTTGTATTTTCCTGTTGTTTTATGTGAATAATAATAATAATAATAACAATATACTTTTATTCACGAAACACTGAAACAACCACCCTTCTTCTTTTTTACAATTGTTTAATTTATTGTGAATCATTAGGCGCGACGTAGTTTTTTTTTTATATATATATATATATATAATTAGAAGAAAAATATATATTTTATTAACGAATTAATAAACGTACGTGTGTATAATTATAATGAGGAATCAATAAGAAAAGATAAAAAAAAAATAATTGTTTGCCTTGTTATAATAGCCGGCTGACTTTTCTTTGGTTTATTATAAATAAAAATGTAAAAGTCACTCCTCGATCCTCGCGATATAAATATATTATATGTACGAGGGTGTAGGGTATGGTATTGTGGTATTAATTATTGTTATTATATTATAAATAAAAATGCACTTTATTATAATATTATAATATTATTATTGTCGAAATATGACAAGAAGCTGCTGCAGTAAGACACGTGCATACGGTAGACAGCATCATCGCCGACTGCGTGACTCGGAGCGGGCCGCGTTCAACAGCCCCCCACTTATTCACCCATGAACGACCCCCACCACCAACGATCCGTGGCCTTTGCTAAGCCTTTGGCCTTGAACTTCGTTTCAGCCACAGCCGCGCGCGGCGTGTCAACCTATGTATATCTACCCCCGAGCAAATCACCCCACCTCTCTACTATACTATACTATACTGAATACTCCATTCCACTCCACTCCGCTTCACCCCCGTCTGACTCGAACCTTCTTACTCTACTGTGTAGGTAATACATCGCGGGACTGAGATACGTGTATATGTTTATACATATACATATATATTTATATATATATATATATATTAACGCGCAGAATCCAAGGGATGAAAATAACGAGACGACACCCCTCTCCCGACTCGGAAGAAATATGTATAAAAAAAATCGTTAAAAAGGAAAAAGAAAAGGAAATTGAAGATTTTTTTATTGACTAGATCGATAAGAAATGTATATATTTTCTTCAAACATATACGCATACATGGAATCAGAGTATTACGTATAGAGGTATAAGTTCGCGATTTGTCCGTTCGACTTTTGAGCGCCGCCACGCGACGGGTAATAGGTTGGGGGTATGTAGGTGGATGTGGATGTGGATGTGGATAGAGAGAGAAAAGTGGTGGGGATATAACTCTGTGAGTTGCGCGTCACAACGGTGGAGGGTTTTAGGTGAGAGAAAAAGAAGGAGTAAAAAGGTAATGAGGAGGAGGGGGTGGAGGAGGTGGAGGAAGACGAAGAAGGAGTATCATGGTAGTGGGGGTAGGTAACTAACCGCGTATAGCGGCATGTTGTAGCGGTACTCTTTCGATACGGGGAACTAAAGCGAAGTTGCAAGGCGAGCAACACCGATCGTTGACCCCGTACGACGTCGTCGTCGTCGTCGTCGTCGTTATAGGTCCGCGCGCGCGCTAGTATAGAATCCCGCGCGGTAAAAATTCTACACTATATGGAAGTGCATATAGGTATAGTATAATCGCGATGTTTTTGCAGCACCATGCGTTCTCGATGTTGCACCAGTAATTCGACGCGTATGAGGATATACATGTATATAGCGAAATAGGAAAGTAAGTAGTTGATTAAATAATTCCGCGATTCAAATTTAGGTAACGATTATGTACTTTCGTCTATGTATAATATGGAAACTATTTTTTTTCTTCTTTTTTCTTTTCTTTCTGTTACCAATCGAATTATTATTATTATTGTTATTTTTTTTTTTTCTCGTACAAGGTCTTTTCACCCCCACCTATATAACTCAATGGAAAACGATCGAAGTTTTGCAATACCGCAGTCCACGGCGCCGCTCCGCACCGCGCCACGCCACGTCTCGCGTTCTTTTAAGTTGCGATATAAATTCCCCCGTTACCCCTTTACCCCCACCCCGAGCCGCTGTCTTAACGCCTGTTTCCAGTGTTACTATTTTCAGTATGATCCACTTTCGAATTGAGGCGAACGCGCGAACGGGTCGCAGACCTGACTTGACCTCGACTTAGATCCCTGC
This sequence comes from Tenthredo livida, assembly GCA_963992785.1. Taxonomy (NCBI): domain Eukaryota; kingdom Metazoa; phylum Arthropoda; class Insecta; order Hymenoptera; family Tenthredinidae; genus Tenthredo; species Tenthredo livida. Next base: position 2,428,612 of record OZ023068.1, on the reverse strand, counting down.
AGCGCGCAAGTTTGCGCTTACTAAATCGCAAAAAAAGAAAAAGATAAAAACTAAAAAAAGAAGTATGAAGAAAAAATAAAAAAAAAAATAAACGAAATACAGAACGAGGTTACGTATACCTATATATACATACATGTCTGTAGAAATAATCCGGGATAGCAAAAAAAAAAATCACCCCCCCAAAATATACCTAATACTCTGATATTTATTTTACCTGCATTGGGATTTTTTTAAATTCTTTTTTCTTAATTTCTTCTGGTCATACCGCATCAAATTAGTTATTATTATTATTATTATTATTATTATTATTATTATTATTATTATTATTAATATACGAGTGAGTCGTACCAGTGCATTTCAAATATACGACAAAATAATGAAAAAAGGTATATAGATTATTAAAAATAAAATTGAATAATCCTCACCATCTCTGCTCATTCCAACGGCTATGCATTTCTTTAGACGACAGTACTGGCATCGATTTCTGTTGATACGAAGTATACTGCACTGTTGATTTTTCGTGCATGGTCTGTACTGTATCTTCTGTTGTATACTGCGTCGAAAGAATCCCTGTGAATCACCAGAAAAACCTTCGTCAGTTTGTCCATCACTATCTGACGATGACGACGATGAAGAAGATGAGGAGGATGTTATAGAAGACCCGGAAGATAATATCATACGAGGAGAGTTCACAATAACATCTCCCGATATTTCAATGTCCAAATTATTATCATCACATTCGCACAAGCACTCCATGATTCAAACAATCCTCTTATTATTAATATTATTATTATAATTGTTTCTTTTCTTCTTCTTTTTCTTCAAGTTTTATTAGAGGAAAAAATTCGTAAAAATTTCCAATTAACCATATATATATATATTATTATTATAATAAATTGGCGGGAATATTTCCGCCGCACTTAAAGTTCAATTACTATATATATATGGATATGTCTCCGAATCACTTGACGCAATGAATAAACAAATATAATTCACATCGGGTGATGGAGAAAAATGAAAAATAAAATTAAAAATAAAAATAATAATAATAATAATCACGACAATTTTTAGGTGCCTTTAATTAGTCTTATTTTTTTTTCGTATTTTTATACAGACACGACGTAATTGAGAGTATTCTTGGTCTGATAATACCACAACCGACTATACATATAATATGAATATATTTATATATTTATTTAAACATATATTATATATATATATATGTAGATATGAGTGTGCGGTTTTAGTTAGGTTATGTATATATATATTATATATATGTATATACATGTGTATGTGTGGTTGTAAATACGCGTATAATTTATTTATATATATATATATATATATATAAAGAAGAGGACTTAATTTGGAAAGCGACCGTATGTACCGAGGTTTGACTGCGGACTGGCTCTCTCTATCACGTAAAGTATAGACGCTCTCGGCGCATTGGCCGAGAGTACCCCAGGGTGGGGAACAAGTGGGGGCCCTCTGACCCAATTCCCGGGCGTTCACCCGCGGTTCACCGCGCGAAAGTGAGAGTTCCCATGTCCCCTCTCTATCGCTCTCTATCCATCTATCTCTCTTTAGTTCTTTCTCGAAACCTCCACCTCCTCCTTTAACTCACTCCTCAATTTATCTCTCTCTCTCTCTCTCTCTTCTTCTCTTTCCCTCTATCCCTCTTTCTCTCTACCATTCCCACTCGCTACGAACAGTTCTACTAACGGATTCCGGCCCCTAGTAAGTTCTACACCCCGCTAGTCCGGACCGCGCGCACACCCACAAATAACGCAAATAACTATACCCGACAAACGCGTAAACGTAAACCTTTAAACAGGTATATCTATCTTGTTCCTCAATATTCCCATATGTACCTATATGTATGTATAGCAGATATATAGATATAGGTACCCGAAATATTGTGTTCGTTACACCTATAGATTAGAATGACGATAGAGGCTCGTATCGGTCGCCGACCTCGTCCGGGGGTGGGGAGGGGGAGGGGGAGGGGGGGGGGGGGATTTCGGCTAAGTTACGTAACACCGTTTAGGTATACGTAGGTAGATCCATTATACCTGTACGTATATACGTATACCCGAACCAACCATCTATCGTAGCTATTTCGCATGCGCATCTCAGACACGAACGGACGAACGAACTGAACCGAACGTACTCTAACTAGCTATCTATAACTAACTAAAGAACTATAAACCGCGCGCGCATGTACAACTAGCGCCTCTATCCAACGCCTGGGGGGCGCAAGAACGACGCGTGACGTCAAACCGACCTCGCCTACCTCAACGCGCGCGCGTATGGTCCCGTTGCCTAAGGCGCGACCGATCATTTCGGGGAAGAGAAAAAGAGAGCGAGATAGAGAGAGAGAGAGAGAGAGAAAAAGAACAAGAGAAATAGAAGGGTGGGGGATATATAGCGAGGACGCCAACCCCGGATCGACTAGAGGGTCGGTTGCGGAAAAGCGGAGGAGATCGATCTTCGAAGTCTGTATCTATAGTTTCTTTGTTTTTTATTAATTTTTTCTTTTTTTTTTTTAAACCCAATTTTTGAATTTTTCCATTTTTTTTTTTTTTTTTTTATAAATAATTGTATGTAATCCCCGATGCACGTGACTTTATAAACTCTAATTATCTTTTGAAAACGAATGTAATTAATAATTTATTTATTTACTTATTTATTTACTTCCTCACTTCCTTCCTTCCTTATTTCCCGCTCGATAACCCTAGCGGGTTGAACGACCCGAGGCTCTCGCGATCCCCGAGTAGGGAAGGGTTTGGTTGGGTTAGGTCGGTGGGTTGAGGGAAGAGAGGTAGTAGGGAGGCCGGCGTAACGGTGACCAGAGTAAGGCACGCGTATGCGCGGCTCGTTCAGCGTATAGTCACCGTCAGTTCGCCCGGGGGCATTAACCGGGCGCATGCATCGCGCTGAGGTTTCAGATAAGAGAAGGAGTAAGAGAAAGAGGAGGAAGAGGAGGGCGAGGGAAAAAGGAGAAGGAGAAAAAGGAGGTGGAGAAAAATAGTGAAAAGAGAAGAAAAAGAAAATAAAAGAAGAGAAGAGGACGCGTTAGTAACTCGCGGGGTATCCGTATCTCGTGCTTATACAGATAAAGAACACTCTTCCCTTTTCGGCCCCTTTAGAGATCGTAGACGTTATAAACTGGAGCAATATGGCTCGCCGCGTCCTCGTATATACACATTACTCATACTCATACTCATTTCTCTACAATTCTCGATCTCTCGCAATCTCAGTGCAAATAATAACTGTTGCTTTTTTTTACAGATCAATGTATAGATTTTTCTTTATTAATGGTTTTTTTTTTTGTTTTTTTTTTTTTGCTATTTTGATTACTATTTTTTTTTTCTTGTATTTTCTACATTATTATTATCATTATCATTATTATAAGGCTAAAGTCTCGCGGTGAAAATCCACCTACCACAATATAATAAACTGACGACCTAATTCCCCAAATTAGATTCACCGGGTCGTTGACCTCCCGACCGGACAAAAATATCACTCGCAATTAAACGAAAATTGGATCACCGCACGCTATATGCTATATATGCGCGTGTGTGTGTGTATGTGTATTATACGCAAACGTGTGTCTGTCTGTGTATGCGAGTATTACGATATGAAAACCATACCCCGCGGGCGTGACGTAAGTCGTACCAGGGTTCGTCGACCCTGGGGTTAACGCACCCCGAACCTCAATCTTCTCTTATTTTCCGCATAATATTAAAACAGCGAATAAGTTTGGTAAAAGAAGGGAATACACGATGAAAGTAATAGGATCGAAAAATGACGTAGGGAAAAAAGAAAAAAAATTATAAGAAAACAAATCACAAAAAATTTCACCGAATACTTTCTCATAGTGTATTATACGTCTATGTATACCTTATTATGTATAATAAACTCATATATGTGTTATAAAATATGCGGAAATAGAGAAAATAAATAGAGGAAGAAGAGAGAAAGAAAAAAAAAAAAAACCATAGTGCGACAGGTGCGTGAAGAGTATTATATATTTATATAGGTGAAGGTATAATGCAATAGATTCTTAGGATTTCAAAAGCTCAGACTAGATTTCTCTGTATAGGTATAGGTATAGGTATAGGTATTATATATTTTATGTAATACTTTGCAGGTGCAGGTGATAGAAATATTTTATACTTATATGTAGTGGGGAAATAGTAACACGACCGAACGACCCAGTCGCATTTACTACTACTACTACTACTACTATAGTTGAAAGCCTATATACTGCCCCGATGCTTCTGCTTACACACCCTATTATCCCCCATTCAATCGCAACGCGGCGCGGCGTGGTTAGGTAGGTTATAGGTATAAGATATATATCTATAGCTATTCTAGTATATCTACGTCCTACCGCCTGTTCATCCACCTTTTTTTTTCTCTCTCTCTCTCTTTTTCTTTTCTTTTTCTAGCCTATTTTTCCTCTCTACGGTGATCGCTAGTTACTGACCTAGTCCAACGATCAAGCGTAAGTATAAGTATATATATATATATGTATATGTATATAGGTACTATACAACACGTCGTCCTTCGTCAAGAATACTATCATCTCTCCCCACTCATTATTCGTTTTATATTTCATTTTGATTTCTATGCAATTTATTAGTTTTAGTTTTTCATTTTTTCTTTCTCTTTTCCGATTTTTACTTCAACCTGCGAGAATCTATTACTCTGTATAATCAGATTTCTGTGTAAATTATGAAATTTTTATGAGTTACAAAATTCATATTCTATATGCATGTGGAAAAAAAAAGAGATAAAAAAAAAAGAAGAAACGTAACTTTTGATTTCTCCATAGTGAATAATATCGAAACGAACACGCGAGCACCTGCGTCGATCCGTGTTCCTCGACAGTTCTGCGAGGAATGCCGTGTCTGCTGTTACGGAGTGTAGGTCTGCCACCTGGCAAAGAGAACCTCTACCTACCTACCTACCTACCTACCTACCCACTTGGTTTCAAGTGAAGAAGAGGTGGAAGTATGGTTGAGTAAAAGGTGGGGAGTATTGCCACTTCCTAAAGCGATTCGGCGGACAGTGGCCCCCTTGGTTTACACAGATTATTATGTGCGGGGCCGTTGACACTTTGGCCTTCAACTCTTGCACTCGCGAATAATTTTTCAACCGTTCTGTTTTAACTTTGATCAAGTGGTTTCGTAAGATCAATATTTGATCAATTACGTAACGCCGCAGTTCGCTCGTTCCCCTTCCACGATAAATAATAACTAGCTAAGTATGTAGTTAGGTAGGTAACACGTATTACACGTATGTAATTCGCATTAGTTTATATTACGCGCGAGAAGAAGAAAAAAAATTTATTCCCAAAGCATCTAGGTACTGCGAAGTAACAGGTAAAAGATAAAAAAAAAAAATGAAAAAAATAAAAACAGGATAAACTAAGACACTAAGAATTTTGATTTTTATTATTATTTTTGTTAATTAGGTATAATAATATATATATTTCTATATACGTATAAATTTCGAAGAATTGAGATTTAATATACCGAACCTTGTTACTCGTATTTCTCAAACTATCGCACTTTTTTTTATTCTTTTGTTTTTTATTTCTTCAAAAGAAATTCTCGAGCTTATTATATACTGAATATATAGGTATATTCTCGTGTTTCGCAATGCTTGCAATTCTGTATAATGTCGCGTAGGTGCTAGTCTCGTTTCTACGTAACTATAAGAATATCTAGATACAGATGATATAAAACTAAGTTTTATATACGTATATATCACGTGTTATATATGTACCATATAAAGGAGGCATGTGTGTATACATATCTATCGTCTATCTATTCATATGTATGTGTAGATGTTAATGGTTATAAGGCAACTAATTTGAATCATCCATATAGAAAAACACGCGTCATTATTTCAATCATCATTATTTTTTCTACGTTTGGAATGAAGTAAAAAGAAGAGAAGAAGAAGAAGAAGAAAAGAGAAGAGAAGGAGAAGGAGAAGAGTGCCACGAGGTTATACCTATAGAACCATCAATGTGGTAACTGGTATAACACGCTGATCGTTAAAGCGACCGTCAAGGTTTCGCGCGAGTCCCTATGCCAAAGTCGCTTCCGCGTGACCAAGGCCAATTTGCTATCCGCGACAGAAAGACAGAGAGACAGAGAGAGAGAGAGAAAGAGAAAGATAGAAAGAGAGAGATACCGGTCAGTAACATTTCGACCAGCCTTGAACAGTTTCGTTCCTTCCTAAGCCACATACTTACACTAATAACATTCACACGTTTACACACGTAGGTATACAAAAATTTCACACACATGATATACGAAACGCAATAACGCCTCCGTTCACTTAATCCACATGTATAATACCACACACAACCTTCCGAGTCTTCCTGGTCTCTTTAATATATTATTTTCTATATACATAGGTATACTATTTAAATTTATGAAATGAATTTTCTTACCTTGCATCCTTCGCAGGAATGAACACCGTAATGAAAACCAGATGCTTTATCACCGCATACACGACATAGGACAGTAGTACCGTCGAATTCTGTAACAAAATAAAAAAAAATAATAAAATAGATAAAATCTATAGGTATAGGTAACACCGATGATTTATAGAAAAATTATTTTTTTATCACGATTAATATAATTGTAATGAAAATCGAAAAAAAAAAAGAAAAAAAGGAAAGAAAGTAAAAAAAAAAAAAAAAAATTTCTCTCGTAACAAACAAAACAACGACATTTATACGATTCTAAAAGTATAAATATCGCCGTGGCTATACTAGCTAGCTTATTAGCTAGCACGGAGAAAGGTCTCGAGAGAAAGAGGAACACTTTCACCAGGTCGGTGCAGAGCTCGAGCGCCCGCGCCACTCGCTGTTACAGCATCGCGCGGTGTTACAGCTTTCAGCTGCTTTCACTTACTGCAGTGCTGCTCTGCCCCCGTCTCTGTATGTATATACTGCGATAAATAGACTATGTGTATTCTAATAACGGATGTTTATTAGATATAGAATGGGAATAAATTCGGAGATATATATGCATAATTATTATCGCGATGAAATAATACGAGGAACTAGAGTGAGTTTCCCATGTGTGCAGGTACAATGTATACATATTTATGTATGTCTCTAGGGTACCTATGTTCAATTCTGGCTCTGGTCTAGCTGATGATACGGTAGAATCCATAGTCGGCATATGTGATGATATGTGATAAGCCGATCCTTGCTGAGAATGCGCAACAAGTCCTGTAGCACCGACACGATTTGTACAAACGGAAATAGGGGACTGCGACGAAGTAGCGGAAGGCGCTATAACCAAGCCCTGTACGCTACTATCAGGTGATAGTACCATCTTAACGATTATTATTATTGTGCGTTCACGAAGATATTATATTAAGGGAAAAAGGAGAAAAAAAAAAACGAAGATGAAGGCAAAAAAAATTCAAATTTTCAAAAAACCTTCAATATTTCACTAAAATTCACCGTCACACTTAACAAGCCGTGATAATGGGCAATATCTGAGGGCCATGCCTGAATGTGGGTTCACTCTTATCACACTTTATATAAATAACACTGTTTTTATATTTCGCTTATTAAATATGATCATCTTCTTATTCTTATGATCCGATCTTCTTCACTTGTGTTGATAAATATCAAGTGAAAATTGTACACATGTGTATACACATGTGTACGTATATATACGATCAACGATATATTATATATATATATATATATATGTTTAAAAATTTTCTTTATATATTTATATCGATTTAGTAAAGTTATATATTAAAACTATAAAATTCACTAAAATCGAACGATTTCTTATACTCGTGTGTATATACCGCGTATCAATACATACGGTAGGAAAGATATACAGAAAACGACACGCACTTTACGTATAACAAAACTCACAGTCGCGAGAGTGTTGGAGAGTGAAAGTAAGTGCGAGCTGGAGGGCGGTTCGACATCGTCTGAGGCGAGTTTGGATCGGACGACTGTTGGTTACCTGGCCAGCCGGGGCCCGCAGCCCTTACCAAAGACTAAGGTAGTGTGGTGGGGAGGGTGTATGTGACTGTCTACCGAGCAGGCAACCAAGCAAGCAGGCAGGCAGGCAGGCAGGCAGGCAGCCGGTTGCCCGTCTCTACAACGTCTACACGCCCCGCGACACGATGAATACACGCTAACCGCTCGCTATGGTATAGAGAAACAGAGAGAGAGAGAGAGAGACGGAGATAAATATAGAGAGAGAGACAGAGTGAGGAAGAGAGAGGTAGAGGGAGAGAGAGGCGAGGTTCGTCGTGGTTGTCGGGTTCACGGTGGTATTTTCAATGTTGGAGGTCACTGACAACCGAGCGCGGTCCCGCGGCAGCACAATGCCGATCCAACTACGGCCAATGAGAAAGCGGTTCGGTTAGCTCAGCTCATCTCTTATTGGTCTATAAACATCCCCACTACAATACCGCGGCTCCTTCCTCCGTCCCGAAGGAAGTTCATCGCCCGAAACCTTGACTGAATTACCCCGCAGCATCGGCCAAGGCCATACTCCTCTCTCTCTCTATTCCGCTCGCCGACGTCTCCCACCGTCTCGCCAAGCCTTGCTTATGCCTTTGCCTCGAACACCGGAGTTAAATATCCCTCTCTCTCTCTCTCTCTCGCTCTCTCGCTCTCTATAGATCTATCTCTTTCTATTCTTCTCTCCCACTTTGATGCTAACTAACTTATACGTATCCCTACTATCGAGCAGCGAACTCACTCGTATTGCCTGTATTGCTGACGGCTGAACGGATGGTTGCAGACTCCCTGAAATAGCCACCTAATACTACGATCGCGACGCAACAACCTATCGCGCTATAACTAACCAAAGACCGTTTGGTAGGTACATATGCTTGTACCTACCTTACCTAATACCAGCGTTAGTATACGTACACGTCCCTTTCACTCGGTCCTCGGGCAAACCGACCCACGCTCACCGCGACGCCGGCGCCTACATGAATATGTGTACCGATCTTTTTCTCTCTTTTTTTGTTTTTTTTTTTGTTTTTTTCTCCAATATTATATATAGGTGAGGCTTTTCTCATTTTGAGACATCATATTGTAGAAAAATTGACCCTCTTGGGACTCGGGGGATATAACAAATGCTTGATGAGATAGAGCTGGCGAGTAGAAGGGAGACTGGGGACCGGGGATATTCGCCTTTCGCGATCAACAGAGATCAAGGTCGTTCGCGAATCGATGATCGTATTGATCAGATCTTAGATTAAATAATTTTATCATGTTATATTCATACGTGTGGGCAATAAATCGTAACTCGATATTTCCGAGTATTTTTACCTAGAGGAAGGGGGATGCGCGGACCGGATGTATAGCCGAGAAAAGATGAGCCGATTTTTCTACGAAATTTGGAAAAACCCTTTCCGACCCTTTGAAGGAGGCTCTTTCAACGTTCCAGTATACGCAAACCTTGTATGGGTCTATATACCTAGAATGGGTTGAAAAGGGGAAAAAAAATCAACAGAAATCTGATAGACAGATATATACGTGTATATATACACTATTTTTATATTTATTTTTACATTCCTATTCCTACATCTTCCCTCATTTTTACCCTGACCGTATTTTAAAAAAAGGACCGATTTCTACCTGCGAAAGATTCTCGTTTATTGTCCCGTGCGGAGGGGCCGGACTACAACCCTTCTCGCGCAAGTCCCAACCCTTTCCGGTCCTCAATAAACCCTATTTACTATACATAGGGTCCATAAAGGCATAACCATAAATGGTGATCGCGATCACCAGCTGATCATGTATAAACTTTCTCTTCCTCTTCTTCGCCTTTTTTCTTTCTTTCTTTCTTTCCTTCGTTTTTCTTTCTTCAAATTTCAAGGGCGCACGATCGGCCAAACCATTACGAAGCCAGTTTAAGAGTCAACTATATAACTGAGGCCCCCCCCCCCATTATCGTAGAGATAATTTTATTACGGTTTAATAAACACGTTTGTCAAACGCTTATTGTTACTTTATTACGTAGCCATACCTAGACTCTCAGGTACCTTAAGTGAGCGAAATATATCTATAAGCTAAAATTTTTCCTTCAGAGTCACAACCTGGCTTGACCCTGGCGTTGTTTCAGCCCGAACCCTCCCCTTCTCCTCTCCTCACCTCTCCACTCCTCTTCTTCTCTTCCTCTGTTCTATAATATTTATTCTCCATTATAATCTCCCACCTTGGAACAACGACGGGGAATTAGTTTCCTTGAGATCGGGCAAAGACCTATACGAGGTCGCATTTATATGTAACAGATACGCGCGCGTATGTGCCGTGTGCGAACTTTTTGACGCGTGTCAGGGACATAGGTACGACGTATATTTTTTTCACTTCACCTATACCTATGCCTACACACACGTAGGTAGGTATATTCATACAAACGGTCTTGGTCACTCTTCAAATCTAACGTCGTTAGATTTTATTTCATTGTTCTATGAATCAATCAAACCGCTTTTCTTTACGATAATTTATGCCTATTAATACATAGAAATGGCAAAAAGTTTTACGTACGACCGTATCGGATATTTGAAAGACAATTCTTCAATACCATATTGCAATTCTGACGAAAAATTAAAAGGACTACATACAAGGTTAATTTTTAGCGAATTTAAGCATTCAAAAAAAAAAAGAAAAAAAAATTGATCCATCAAAGAAATTTTTCGATTAATCTTGTATTGATCGAGAAAATATAATCTAGTCTGATTGAACGAGAGACGATGATCGGCTATAGTATTCTGCACGTTGTTTAATCTCCTCAAGACCTCTGCAAGACTTGTTTTTTTTTATTTTTCAACTTTTTTTTTTCTTCATTCATTTTTCTATCGCCGAGTACGTATAGAATTACCGTAACAGCTGATTCTTGGCCAAGGCTAGCGTGACTAATAACAGAAACAACAACATGTTTTGATAAATCCCTCGTGTTACTTTACGTTACGTTAGATGTATCCGAGCGCGATAGATAGATACGATACGATACGATAGATACGATACAGCCTCGCGTCGGTGACGGTGTCGGTGGTGGCGGTGGCGGTGGCGATTATTTACTACGTAGCAAATTCAGCCCATGGCAATGACTTGCGATAGAGTTCGACAAACCTGGTGAATTGGAGTGGAATAATAGAGCCAAAGTTTGTTTCCTCTGAACCGAACCCTATACAAGCCTTATCCGCGTGCTCTCGCTTCTTTTACAAATAAAATTGATCCATAAATACGCATTTTTTTTTTTTCAATTTTATATAATTTTTTCATGAATTTTTATTAAAATCCATCTCCCTACCCTACCCTACCCTACCCTACCCTAACTTTTCTAAAATTCATCAATATCTCGGTCTAATATTCTGTATTGAATAAAATTCCTACAAGGCTATTCAACCTCGTTATGTAGCGGATAAAATTCGTCGAAGTTTTGATCTTTCAAATCTCCGAGAAGAACTTCTGCCGACTATGCGTAATGATTTCATTGAAATTCTGTGCGTCAACGGTGAATGAACTCGTAATGGGAAGTACGAGGGCCTAGATTCGAACTTTTGTCATCATATGCGGGTAGTATATTCGTCAATGATTCGATACTCCTTTTTTGTCACTATTAAAAAATAATAAATCTCTGTACATGTAGTTAATAATAGAATATTTTTAAAGTTATTAATTTTTATATATTCCATAAAAATGTTTAATGTACATATACCTATGTACATGTATATATACATATTACGTTGCTTTGTCATGGATAACTGTACTCTTTCGAGCACAGTGTGAGTCTATATATAGCAGAAAGAGCTAAACTGAGGTAAAATGAGAAAAAAAAAATAGAAAATAAAAATGTAGGAGAAACAATCAAGGTATAAAATGAGCTATTCACAAAATGTATTTAAAATTTGCGAATTCATACTTATATGAGAGAGAGCGAGAGACAGACAGGGATCGCATAGGTAAGTATTACGCTCTGTGCAAATACATCGGAAAAATAAATGTGTAATTTCATTTAAATAAATGCTAAATATTATATCGTCATTTAGACATACATATCATGTGTCAATGACCTTTTCGAAAAATAATGAGAAAGAGCAAAAAAAAAAAATACGTTTATACGTATGTAACGTAACTTTTGGATAAATCGCAATTCATCTATGTACATATATTATATGTTTACGCCTCAATAAGGATAATTATTCGTTGAAAAAAAAAGAACGGTACATAATATAGTATTCGGAAATTTCTTATTATCAATAGGTATATAAAATTAAAAATGTTGAAAAAGTTGTACCTATATAACCCACGAGGATATTTACTCCTGCGATGATATATATACATATACATAGGTATACCTATATAGGTACACGAGCGGTTTAACCGACGTCGCTGATCGCGAGCGTAAGATTCCACAAAGAGAAGAGAAGAGAAGAGAAGATAAGAGAAGAGTAGAGAGAGAAGGCGCGAGTGAATCCTCGCGAGTCCTTGGCACTGGTCGACCGGTCGGCGACCCTCGTGCGACAGAGCGACTGCGCCATATCGTTGGATATAGCTTCCTGGTGCCCATTGGCGACTAGGTAACCGGAGTATCAACCTCCATCGTTGACCCGTCCACGAGTATACGTATAGCTCGTATAAAGAGAATTATTATCCCATCTCGCAAAGTGTATTTAATAATATTGCATACTTTTTTGTACCCTACCTCTTCCGTCTTTTTCTGATGAAAAAATAAAGTTGAAAAAAAAGATAGAAGTTTTTGATTTTTATTTATATTTTTATGCTCTCCGAAACCGTTTAGGTACACACATGCAATTCTGTATAAATAAATCTGCACCTATATCTAGGTAATGTACGTAATACATAATATTATACGATCGTGTTTACCAGGTTTCCCATGTACCATGTGTATATATTTATGTATAAGTATGTATACGTGTAGATAGATAGCTGTAGGTGGATGTAGAGGTACGATACATAACATAAACTTCCGTAGTGGGTGCTCTACGCGTATAACGGTGGGTACGGGTCGTCACGTGCATGCGTATCGGTGCGTGTGACGTGTGATGTCACTGAACCTGCACCGACAGCGTGGCAAAACTACCGCGAAAATTCTTCTCCTACGTTACGTACCTAAGTTTCTCTTCCTATATGTATGAATTTATATTTATATATTATAAGCACGTGACCGATACATCAAACTATATACTTATAAGCATTCATTATTATTATTATTATGCGAGTAACGTATCAATCGTCTAAATTATTTTCAAGATTATGTAATATACATTATATGTACTACATATGGTTTGATTTTGATTTTTTCATATTTGATTCTTCTTTTAATTTTATTGTTTTATTTTATCTCTTGAATTTCACGATGCGAATTTTGCTGATCGTGTTATTCGTTGCATGATAATTATGTATTCAGAGTCGGTCACTGTATATAAATAAATAAACAAATAAATAAATAAATAAATAAATATATATCGTCGTTTTCAATTTCACTGTATAAAAATCGAGGGTATATCTTTGAGACGGTCGCGTGGGGCCGATGATCCACGATACATATATATGTATAGCTGTGCGAAATGAAAACTGTATATATATATTTATATATTTATACATATGTGTGTTGGAAAAAGTCATTTCCCTGAAGTAGGTATAAGGTATAACGCTCTGAGTGCAAGGAGGTCGATCAAGAGCGCGTTCACCTCTTTGCCTCCTTGCCTCTTTCCCTCTTTGCCTCTTTGCCTCTTTCCCTCTTTGCCTTTTCCCCTGGTGGCCTCCTCCGGATTACCTCCTTGAGAGTACAGTTGCATTCTCTGCCTTGAACGCGGCCATACCACGATTGGAGGAAGCTAAGGAGAAACTGCAGCCACCGGACGGGGACCACAAGTCGTCGTTACGTACTACATAGTACATACACCGATATTATAAATTTTTGTAACACGAAAAAAAAAAGAAACAAGAAAATGAAAATAAGCAGAAAGTCTAAATTATTCACATGATTCGAAACAAAAATAACGAAAATCACCCAAAATTTGTCTGCTTATGGGATTAGGGATTATAAGGTTTAGGCATTACTTAGATATGGTATAAGACTTCGCTATGAAGGATAATCCTCGAGAAATGAGTAGAACTAGTAGGAAGTACCTTTGACTGCAGGGTAAATTTCCGTAAAAATATGTCTGGGAATCCTTAAGTTAAAGTTAAAGTGAAGGTTAAAGCTGCAGTTGCAGTTGCAGTTACCTACACCCCGTTTCGCTCTTAATCGTTGAACAATACAAGTCTCGTTAGACTGCGGTGCAACCCCGCAGAGAATATTAGAAATTGGTATTTCATGGTGTGTACGTGGGCGGAGCAGCCGACGTTGAACGACGTCGAAAGAAAGGGTTGTGAGAGAGAAAAAGGAGGATCTTAGACTGATTTACAGTCTTTAACCCCGTAATTCTTTCCGCGTATATAAATACGTCCGAAGTGTATATGTAATATATTAAGTAGAAATTCGTCGCGCGGTTTTGCGGTTGTATATAAATTCATCAAATTTTTAAATAAGCGATTCAGATTTTGCGTGGATTTTATTTATTTCCTATCGCAGCTATTTTGCAATTATTAACAACGTATAGATTTGCGCGCCGCGATTAAATCGGCAGTAAATCGGCGCGATATAGTACCTGTAGCGTACCTATAAGGAGAATTTCCGCGAAATTTACGGGACTCAGCTGTGCATAATTCGAGCGTGGGTAAGCGTGGGAGTAAAAGAAGCGCTTCGAAAGTGCAGCAATACTACGAGCTTGAGTCTACGTAGGTACGTAAGTAGATGGATGCATAAAGATATATAGATATATGTAGGTATTACGAACGCGCGAACAGAAGCTAAACCGCGATGATCTGGGAGTGTAGCGACCCTCACCGATCGTGTGCTCGGTCATTGAACTCGAAAACCCATGCAGAAGAAGAAGAGGAAGACGAAGAAGAAGAACGCGGGATGGTATGAGAGGGAAAGAAGAGGAAAGAGGCCGGTATACGCGCACGCGCTCGACTACAATGTGCACGTTCCCTCTGATCGGTGCGAAGCGCGTACCGTTCAGAAATTGTTATTATTGTTGTTATTTCGA
This sequence comes from Tenthredo livida, assembly GCA_963992785.1. Taxonomy (NCBI): domain Eukaryota; kingdom Metazoa; phylum Arthropoda; class Insecta; order Hymenoptera; family Tenthredinidae; genus Tenthredo; species Tenthredo livida. The sequence continues at coordinate 2,413,471 of OZ023068.1, read as the reverse complement.
TTTTGAAAAACGGAGAAAATGTTTTTTTTCAAATATATAAAAGAGAAATTTCGTCAACTTTTTTTCTCTCTCTCGTCATTTTATTTACTTGTAAATGGGAATAATGTATTTCGTGGAATAAAACACGAGCCATCATATATATAATGTAGGTATGAGTAAGCATTATCTCCCATGACGTAGGTAAATGGTAGTAAAATTGGATTAAAATATCGTTCATATTATTTCGTGATAATTTTTCAAATCCTATTATAAGATCGTTAAACACTTCTAAATATTTAGTATTTACGAGACCCACCGGTGTGATGAGGATTTTGGAAAATCTTTTCGAAAATCCCAACCTGCGCGTAAGGTGTGGGTATACATTCGTCACGAGTATTAGTCTCGGTATATACATAGTGGGAATCGTCAGGCCCTAAATAACGCAGCGTCAAGGTAGTGTATAGTAGCTAAAATCAATGTATTCATAGATAATAGAGAATTGTGTATATAATTGTAAGTACATAACCGTTTACAGAGAATTTCATTATTTGTTTACCAGGCCTAAACCCCTTCTGCACTTAACGTGCATTGTTAATAATTGGATTAACTCGAGTAGTTAAGTGTCGACAACCGAGACGAGCTCGGCAAAACCGACCCATATTATAATCTCGTACAGTTTATATCCATAACTAGGTAGGTACATGACACCCTAGATATGTGCTTCGGTTGACGTATTTCATCCTAATCTAAAAATTCGCCAATTTTCTCGAAAAATGCCATACATTCAGAATAATACGACAAAAAAAGAAGAAAAAGATGACAAAAAAAAAACAAAGGATGGGATTTAATTCCCTCTTGTTTCTTTCCTTTTCTTTATTTTAAGTAAATTAGTTCGTTGTGAAGGTAGCTTTATATATTACGTTGTCGTAAGAGGAGGCTTCGACGATGAAGAGGTCCCGGGTAGTAGGGGGGTACGCATCTTCGGGGCCGTCCTAACGGTAGGGCGGGTCACTGGACGCTGACTGCGCTGTGCACAACTCCTTCCACGGGTTTCCCGCCGCCGCGATACAACGCAGCGCAATACGAACGCGGGCGCGAACTAAAAGACCGGACCCCCAACATGTACGTACGTACGTACCTACGTACCTATACGTATATATATACACATATCGTGAGTAAGTAAGTAAGTAAGTAAGTAAGTAAGTAAGTAAGTAAGTTGGTAAGTAAGTAAGTAAGTAGTAAGAATCCTACGTACGAGGTTCGGTTGCAGCAGCACGTTTCTGCGCTCGCTTGCCCCGGCGCTCTGGTGCAATGCCCTACTACCTATACTTCGCGTAACGTTGCTCACGCTGCCCTTATATCGCAATACTATACTAACCGACGTGGACGTGGACGTGGACGTCGACGTGAATGTGGATGTGTACGTGCAGCGCGGCAAGCAATTCTTCCTTTTTTCTTTATATACCATCTCTAATTTTATTTTCTTTTATTTTCATTTAATACGCCAGTCCCGCAGTCCTTGAACTCAGATTCTTATAAGTTCTTTGGCTATCGCTCGTTCTCTCTCCGGTGGCTCCGATTCGATTACCACCTACTTCTTGCATTGTTATAGCCACTCTCTTGATGGTACATATAGGTACCTCTTTATTGTTCATTTCTTTTCTTGTTTTATCGTTGAACATATTTTTCACTATATAAATAAGTAGCGGGTGGTGATCCGTATTCGATTCTATATATTCGCAGATATACACGAAATTTTCGCAACTTTATAATATACCTTGCATACACGTATATCGAGCTACTGTTTAATTCCATTTATAACTTATGGCTCATATTATTTATCGCAAAAACACAGGTAGCATGTTAATTCTTCGTGTCAACATTATTTCGGGTACGCGAGTGTAGGTATATGGATATGGAGGAACAGGAGGAAACGTGGAAGGTAAAAAGATTTAAAAAAAAAAAAAAGAAAAAAAAATTATCCGTGAACCCGAGGAGTCAATAACCGGCGCGTTTTTGTGGTTAATAAACCGTTTTAAAAAATGCAAATTATCATAATTTTTTACAATTTTTATTTTTTTTTCATTTTTTTTTCACAATTATCTAGGTGCGTACGAGAACGAAAAAACAAATGAAAAAAAAAAAAAAAAATGTGATGAAATAAAGTGAATGAATGAATGAATAAATACATATAGAAACCCGCAAGTTGGTTATAATCAGGTTGAACGGGACGACCTTTAACCCTGAACGGGATTTCCCTGTACAAAAGGCATAATCCCTTTGACGCAAATTTTAAATTTGATGAAAAAATAAATAAATAAAGATAGAGTAAAATGAATAGGTATATGAGAAGGAATAGTTCGTTGACCTGCACATATGTATATGTATATGAAATATATATATACAGCTCAGATTGTAAACTCTTGAATTATCCGAAGAAAGAATAGTACCTAGCCATATGGGAGAAAATTCGTGTGTATATATGTATGGCTAGTGTTTTGTATAAAATCGCGGTAGGTAGGTACCTACTAATACAGAATGTTAGCTTACGATTAGTTAGTCAGGACGATGAACCCAGAGGGGATCCGGGCGTGCGTAAGAGATGACTGTGCACGGTTAGTATAGTTCTGTATATACTGTTTAAAAAAAGTATTCATTTGAAAACTGGAAACGCCGTTGAACTGACGACGACCACTGCATATATGTTAGAACGGAACAGAACAGCACAGGACAGAACAGAATAGAACAGAATAGAACGGAACGGTATCCAGCTAACTTGATGATAGCTGGTAGGTATCTCCATGCCCTGGACTATTTTAAAACGTGACGACTAAGACACGAAGACGAAGACCGAGACGAAGGAGAACGAGGATGATGATGAGGCGAGTAGTGAAACGAGCGAGTTTATTGAGGCCAATTCACTAGGTTTATAGAGAGAAGTCTTCTTCAAATAATAACAACAATAATACGAAGAAGAAGAAGAAGAAGAAAAGATTCTTATGTTTCTTTTCGAAAATTTCATTTCTTGATTTAATTTTCTTCTTTTTTTCTTCTTGCAATTTCAATCACGCATGCAGCGAGATGAACGCGGATATCAGAGTAATCTAGTTGTGATAATGAGATGATATTTTCTTTGAGGTGAAACTTGCGACATACGTATATGTATATATGCATATGCTTTCATCATATTAATGATCATCCAGTAGCCAGAACTATGTTTCATATAGTCTAAGCAGTATAAGAGAGGTGGTTGCACTCTGAATGACGCATGGTTCATCGACTAACGTTTTACGGTGTTCCCGCCAAGAGAGACGTGTAACTGTACACCTACACCCATTATAGATAAAGAAATACTACGTAACATGCATAGTAGGTATATAGTATATTATTATGTATACGAGGAGAGAAAAAAAAAAAAGGAAATAAAAAAGAAAAATCAAGAAAAAAGAAAACGAAACAAAAAAAAAATTATGAAAATTGATTACAATGAAGAAAAAAATTAAATTTTGCGTATCAGGAGTTTTCAAAATTAATGTTGATAATCAAATTCCATTTACCTAATAGCAGATCGATGGGCAAAAGAATAATTATTTGACGTTAAAAGATAAAGGGAAAGACAGGGCTGCAGAAAAGAAATAAAGGGCTGCACTTACGAAAATTGTACCGCGGAATTTGCGTCAATTTCAAAACTATTCCAACACATTCGGTTTACCGTTATATTCCCTAGCCTGCAGCAGCAATAGCAGCAGCAGCAGCAGCAGCAGTAAGAGTTCGACGTCGCGTTTCTTCCTAGGTAATTCACTATATGCCAATTTTATGATAAGAAGTAGGCGAGAGAAAAAAAAAAAAATTAATTTGTAATCTCAATCGCTTACCTAATTCATGTCAATAGGTATAGTATATCTCTATACGCGGTAAATAACAGTAGTTAGAGAATGAATAAGGTGTTTTTTCCAGATCTCGAGACCTCGGTGTATATATTTGCATATATACTTTATTATGCCCGTATATACCAAGAAGAATTCGTCAATTCGAAAGAGAGTAACGTCACGTTTTAAAAAAATCTTAAACGTAGGTAAATTAGTACCGAGAAATTAGCACGCGGTAAAGTTAAAGTTAAAGTTAAAGTTAAAGTTATAATTAAAGTTAAAATTAAAGTTAAAGTTAAAGCCAAAACCAAAGCTCGGATATGCCCGGTTCTTCGTCTCGTTGACTAACTGTACTTTCACACTTCTACGCTCTACGTAGCTGCTGCTCTGATGCTAAGACTAGGTAGTTTAATACCTACGTAAGCGCATGAATGACATAACGCGCGGTATGGGCGTCGTATAGCGTCCGTGTCGGGGCGTCGACCCCCGCGTTGCAATAATAGATCGAAATTTTTGAAATTTATATTAATAATAATAATAATAATAATAAAAATGTGTGTAAAAAAATTGTAGTAAAATAAAAAGAAGGAACATTTTTAAAAAATCACGCGTGATGAAAAAAAAAAAAATAACACGATACGTAATGATAACGCGTAATAATTTATTGTACCTGAAATTACACATACATGGTGTATAATTTATATATTTCTGACCTACATAATCGCGCAAAAGTTCATTGGCTTCTTGCTCCATTCTTTGTGTACTACTAACTACAATATACTAGGTAGGTAGGTAGGTAGGTAGGTAGGTAGGTAGGTTGGCTGGTTCAACTCTCTCGAGCATCGCATATCTATAAGATCGTTATGAGATTCGCCCGCACGATAAAAACGAGCCAGAGAGCGCTGTGACCCTAGAGGAAAATTTTCGGAAGTGTTCTGAGAAGCTTTAACGCGACTCGCGCGACAGGAAGTTACCCAGATTCTAACTACGCTATATGAAACAACGAAGATATATTACGACGATGTAACCAAATGTACAATTCCATTTTCCCTACATGGTAAAAGAAAAAAATAAATATAAAAATACCATAGAGCGTGAAGATGCATAGGCGTTCATTGCACAAATATGCAGAAATGATCTCCTACGATTAAATCGCGGTTTTGAATAATTAAGATAAGGAGGAGAAAAATATTTCAAGACTTACAACAGGGATTTGAAATAAAATTTATATAGTAGTAAGTATATCGGTCAAATTCGTTGCTGAAGTAAATTATCATCTTTTTTTTCCTATATAATAGTCTCGTTTTTACCGCGGGGCGTTGTTTTTTTTTTTTTTTTGTTTTTTTTTCCTTCACGATAACGTCGCTAGAATTAGGATCGTTGATTGACATTAGCCGTTGTATGTGTCGTGTGTTTTTTCGGGATACTTGAAAATGGGCTAATCGCAGTCCCACAACCGCGTACTGCAGGCATAGGCTGATGTGAATGAACTCATATTTTTTAAGCCCCGTACCTACCTACCGCGCCACGGCAGTTATACCATACTATATACATATATAGTATATCGTCGTACCTGGTTACTGACCCACGTTCCTTGGAATCAAAAGCGAACTGTTTATTTGCTCAAATTCTCGGATAAACGCCAGCACGCCCGCCTATCCTCCTTCTCGATTCCTCATTTTTGTCTTTTTTATTCCTACAACATCACGCAACTGCAGATCTATCAATACCATACACGCATGTACCCGGATATGAATAATATAATGTACAAAATATATCTATAATCTGTCAAGTTTTACGTGCAAAGAAGTAAAATTGAAATTGCATCAGAAAAAAAGAAAAAAAAAGAAAAAAAAGAAAACGAAATCTTTGACTCAATTTCAATCATTAGTTGAATTGAATTTGATTAAAAGTAAAAAAAGGAGAGAAAAGATAGAAAAAACGCAACAAAAAAAAAAAAAAAAAAGGAAAGAAAAAAAATGCGAGTTACTTAAGGAAAGAGAGAGGCGTTCGTTTGGCGAAGTAAAGTGAGCGCGGTGAGAACTGGGAGGGATAATCGTTGTACAGCACGTTGACGGCCGTGTGTGGGTTACCTGGTTAGTGACCGGCGTACGTCGGGCCACTAGAGTTCAGTGCCATCGGTTACCTCGGAGCACCGGCTAATCTCATGGCGATTATCGAGCTCTACTCGCCGCTATGTCTATATGTGTGTGTATATATATATTATACATATACATATTATGTATATAATAGGCGCGGGCGAGGGAACGAACAAACTATATCAATTACTCCGTTATTAGCACCCATAAACAATTACGAAAATGAATAGGCCTCAATTATACCGCGGGGTTAGATTTCCCGAGGTTAATGATAAAAGCAAAAAATAAAATCCACAGCAATATCTAAAAACAGGAGAAAAAAAGAAGCGAGATAACGTCCATAGGTATGATGTAAAAAAAAAAGTAGAAAAAAAGAAAAAAGAACAATTGATTTCAATTGATATTTGAAGAAAATAAAAGGATGGATTTGATAATAATGATGATGATAATGATAATGATAATGATAATGACGATAATTTGTAGAAATCGTAAATTAGAACGTAGAACGAAAAACGCGAGCGTAGGCAATAACAAGGCCTAGTTCCTCCCGGAGGTGTTGGGTTTTCGAACGATCGTTGCGTCGAGGCCGTTGCCCCCTGGTATCTCGTAAACAGAGTGCTTATAAGAAGGTTCCGGAGGCCTAGGCAGGACGCGGACCGCTATTTCATACCGCTGACTTGGCCCTGCCATGCAATGCCATGCCATGCCATGCCATGCCCGGGTATTCACGTACATAGAGAGTTCCGTAAGCCGCGAATGAACGAACGTCGACGCCGACGTCAAGTCGCGTCGAAGCAACGCCGAGGTTCGGTGCAGAGCACGACCCGAAACGGTAAGATATTAAACATATATACCCACGTCGTTCGAATCAGACGGTGTGTAGAATAATGGTATAGAGAAGTGGGGAAACGGGGAATTACAATTCGCCGTTGCGTCACGTCGGACATATTTCGTCATCGATGAATTAGCTAACTAACGATAAAGCTACACCTTTCCTCGCTCTCCCTCTCTTTCTCTCTTTTCTCGTCATGATTTGGATTTCCGGAAGATTGATAACTCCCAAAAGACCCCCAGAAGAATTATTTTTCGACAATTCGAAAACCGTATGTATATATATTACGAAAATATATAAATAAAAAATAAAACGAAAACAAGAGGCAAGATATCGATGTACATAATACAGGTACTACCTATGTTACCTGTACCGTAATCCTATGTTTTGTATTCATTATGTTATTTTAATTGAAAAATGAATAACGTCTTTTGAATTCGCCGAGTGAAATGATTAGTTTCGTGCGAGTATGTGTAATTAATCTGTGCGTCGATCTACAGATCGATCGCATACAGTAATAGTATATATATATATGTATGTATAGACACAGAGGCATTTATTGGTGAAAAGGTTGTTGTCCAGGTTGAACATATCTATATATATAGATATATATGTATGTACATAAAATATAAAGGACCATGAACCGTCCTCTTCTAAGAAGTCAAGTTTTTGCAACTAGTCCTTGAATCTTTCACAGCCCACGGAGATTATTCATCTCCGGAACGAACGATCGAAGCCACCACCTCGACCGGGGACATTGACCGATGAAAAAATCGCCAAGGACGTGTTAAAATACCATAAGGGACTCGAGGGCGATAAGATCGGCTGTATATATATATGCAAAATATTCAATCGATTATAAAACGAATTTGAAAAACAGAGAAACGGAGGAAAACGAAAACGAAAAAAAATAAAAATAAAACCAATTTATTTCCTCTTTCCATGTGGGTAGGTAGATATAGAAAATATTCTGAATATCAGAAGACCACCTCCTCCGCGTGACCGCGTGAGGGGTTGTGGCGTTGACCGATCAAAGACTCGACTTCGTGGTTTGAATAACGATAGGCGTAACCGTCCACGACGACGCTGGGCCACTGACCGCTTCGATTCAACCGACAGAATCGAGTCTCGTCCATTGTCCTCGGTCGGTTTCTCATACTTTATGCCCACCGATCAACCCGGGCTCGAGTATTTCATAATTTTCCTTAGGGATACGACGGATTCAATATACCGTCAAATTTTAACGCACATATACAATACGAGATTTGAATAAATTCATAAAAATCTAAAACCTGCATAATAATGTACAAGTGAAGAATTTTTCATTAGATTATTCATTAGATTCTAGGGTTCGTTCGACCCTCGCCCCCTGGGGAAGAGGCTAATTTCTGTATGGTCAATTTATAATTAAATTCTGATACACTGACCGCTGGGGTTTTGTGAATATTCTCGATTTATTTTATTTCATTTCATTTTATTTTATTTTATTTTATTTTTCATTTTTTCCTCATCTTTCTTCCTTCTTGTAATTCAAATGACATTATAATTCTTCGTATCGAATTTCTTCCCGATCGCATACCTATGCCTTCGACTACCTTTTCCTCGCTTTGTGTATTGCCCATGAATTGTTGAGGGACGATATGTGTATATATACGAATTCTGTTGGGTAACACGTGGTGGTTGGCTAGCCGCCAGAAAAGAGCGGCAAAAGTAGATCGACGAGGGTACAAGAATAATAATAATAATAATAATAATAAGTAAAAAATAAAGAAGTGTAAAATAAAATTAATGAAAGTTCAAATAAATTGGAATTTAGCTAAATATATACATGGAGGCATGTTTCCGTCTCGTTTTTTATATTTTTATTATTATTTATTGATCCCGGATAGAATAAGGCTAACTATATCATTAAATGCGGATGGGAAATAAATGGTTATAAAAATAAAGAAATTTCAAAAAAAAAAAAAAATTTAAATAAGAAAAAAAAAGAAAGAAATAAGAAACCGACGAAAATTCATGCACTTTTCTGTAATATATATATATAAGAGACAAAACCACTTTCGATTAATTCGAGTGAATGCAGTCAGCTTTCTCTCCGATCTATCGAGTTACCGTGGTACAGAATTAAGTCTTGAGATATACTTGCCGCGTGCGTATCTTTCTGTCTTTCGAATGGCGAAAATCTAGCTTCTATACATACATGTATATATATATGAATATTGTATTTGTATATGTATAATACACATGTATCTATTATTTTTTTTTTTTATTCTTCTTCTTTTTCTTCTTCTAATGATAAAGTTGACTTTTTTTCCGCTATGAGAAGGCGTCGATGAGAATCAAGCCGAACGATACCTAATAAGTTTGTTATAGTTCTAGAATATTTTTTTGCGTCATTTAATCGTCATGCTTTAATGGATGAATAAGAAATCGATTACTGGTTAAAGGTATAGAACAGCGCCTTTATAGGTATACCTTCGATGGAAGAGAAGAGAAGAAAAGAAGAAGAAAAAAAATCAGATATCCTCTTTGCCACGTAGAAAAATCTAATTTGATAAACTGATTCGTATAGTAGGTATGGGAAGGTAGGAAGGTAGGTAGGGACCTGTGACTATACATAAAGCTGCGAAATTCAGCTTAAGTAAAGTGAAGTAAAGTAAAGTAAAGTAAAGTAAAGTAAAATAAGATGAAGAAGAAGGCTACAGCAGGGCAGTGAACGGAGGTAAAGTTCTCGGTTCGGTCACTAACCTGAGTGCATATTACTTCACATCTGAGGTAAGGCGCGAAGAAAAAAAAAAATAAAGAAAAAATGAGGAAAAAATGTCGATTTCGAAAACGCGGTAATTAAATATATAGTGGGAGAGAAAAACGAAAAGAAAAAAGAAAGAAAGAAAAAATTAAAAATTGAAAAAATTGACTAAAATATTAAACGCACTTAAAAATATGCCTATCTACCAATTAATTTTCTAACACCTTAAAATTCGTTTCTCTTTTCTTATTTTTCCTTTTTTTCTTACTTTCTCAATATATTAACTCACGAAAGTCGAATATTTCGACACCCTGTATGCATGCGTTTGAACGGATAGTAAAAGTTCAATGAACGGTGGCTACCCGCTATCAATGCTAATGCCAGTTGGTTGGTAGGTAGGTAGGTAGGTAATAGGTAATAGATATATATATATATATACATTAGAAAACAACGCGTTGGCACCATGAGTTCTATTCTGTTCTTATACGATCATGCGGTGCAACGACCCTACCCCGTTGGTTACTGCAGATCTTATTCCGCGAGTATGCACGTCCCAGGGTCAGTATATAGATATACACAGCAATCCTAACGATTGCATTAGGTATAACCACATCGTCGCAGCACGACGTGGGTGCAAATTTCAAATGAACCGTAAGTAAGATTTTTCTAGGAATTTATTACAGTCTCCATAATGGTATAAGGTATAACGATTTTCTAACGATATAGTTATAAGCCCGATTTATATATATATTTTTTTTGTGATTCGATAGATCGGTTTCGCCAAAAAAAAATCAAAAATTTTAATAAACAAAAGGAAATGAATCGAATAAAATAAAGAGCAATAAAATGGCGACGGATCTTTTCGCTTTGAATTCCACAACGATTGATCAATAGATTATTACACCTATATAGACTCATGAGCTTAATAACGAGGAGGTTTAAATTTGATAAAAGGCAAAAAGCTACCAGGTGGCGACGTAGCTTAATTCTGCACGAGCGTGATAGTCGCCATCGTCGTACCCGATCGTCCCTGTAGAAGTGAAAGTACAGTTATTTGATCTAAATTCGTAACAATAAAGTCATAGATTGGTTGCCGCGAGTCAACGGCCCATTTTCATCACGGTTTAATTTTATAACTGTGCTATAGTCGCGTACGTATACCTATATATAATATATTATATAGATCGAGGTGTAAATAAAATTCAATCAAACAGGATGTAGCATCTAGTTTTTGAGAATCCGCAGCTATTTTTTTTCCTCCCTTTTTTCCCTATGATCGTTCTACATAGAACTGTTGCAAAAATTAGATGTGATGAGAAAAGAGCGTAAAAAAATGGCGTAAAAATGGTGGAAAAAAAAAAAAAATGTTTATCTATTTATAGGAATAGAAAGAAGAATAGATACAATTGAGTGGGCGGATGTTGAATAACCAGTTGAAAAAAAAAAAAAAAATCGCGGAACTCTGGGGCACGAATCTCGCGGGAAGAGCTCTGAGTCGAGTCAGTCGTTCTGTCTGCGAGTGTGTGTTAGTAGAACGCAGGCGATTCGAAACCGAGCGTATTGGAGACAAGTGGCCGGCGAGGTATGGCGGCCGCATTCTTAACCTCGTTTTGCACCGTGTCTTTAGATTTATCGAGGCTTTTCGATCGGGTTTTGGGGTCGGTAGAATGCCTCCCTCCATATGCGCGAACTCTCGTTTCTCTATACATGGTCTGAAAACTTTGTGATTCTCTCTATATAAATGTCCGAGAACGAAGAGGAGAAGAGAGAAGAGAAGAAAAAAAAACGGAAACGAAAACATTTCCGCTACCCCTTTTCACATTGCGAATTATTAATTATCTCGACAATAATTAATCGCTATTCAGACTTCCGGATAAGTTGAAGTTGTTCCGGTTCACCTGACCCTCCACGGCCCGGCCTTCCCTTGGATAGCGATCTCGCGGGTTGATCTGATCGAGGATCTTGCAATGCGGAAGGGCGATATTAGGCTCGAGTGAGAAAGGTCGGGGCCGGTATTTGTGTTTCAAATTTATTTGCACTTCTGTATATATTCGCAAGATATTAGCCAATAATATATACGTACATACCGATATTAAGCTTCCGTTGCCTTTATGCAGGAATGATTGTTACTCGAGTTGCTAATTTAGTTCGCATTTTACCTATAGTATATAAAAACAATTTTAGAGGCCGATTTTTTTCTACAGACGATATTTGTTATTTTTATTTCGTACATATAAACTGATCCCAAGGTATGATGTCTCGCGATTTATATATACTTAGTAGGTATTACCTGTATACGTATCTGTATTTGTTATACCTACACGTGAAATATAATACAAACGAACAAAGTTTTGGCCTTGTTGGGTCAGTGGCTCGGGCCACAGGTTCTAAAACCTGGTGAAAAAGAAGAAGAAAAAAAATAAAATAAAATAATTGAAAAACAAAAATATATATATGTATATACATTATACATATAATATATGTATATGTATGTAAGTATATGCGGGTACAATAATGATGAGTGTGATGGCAGGTATAGCTGCGTAGCTATATTAATCGCGACACGATCGTTCATCGTTGTTATACAGACCTTGACTTTACTTCGCGGGTCTCATTGCGTTCTTTTATAATCATCAATACGTTATTAAGAAGAAACGGTGCTACGTATACCTCGGAAATGACAATCGAGTGTTTAACAGCCGCTAAAACTTGGCGATTTGCAAAAAGTTCATATACAATATAGGTATATAAAATCGAGAATAAGGAAAACGGTTTTATCGTTCGATTTTTTTTTCTATTGATTTTCTTCAATCAATGTAATATAATTTTCGATCATTTTTTCCCGCTTCATCTATTCGAAAAATGATTTTTTGATTTTTTTTTTTCCATTTTCCATTTTTTTGTCAATGTTTTCGAAGAATTGCCAAATTGTGGATAAAAACCGTGTGCCCTGGTATCAAAGGTGTCACTGACTTCAACGTAGGTGATCGACCTCCATATAGCTTCCCACCACCACCACCACCACCATACCATCAGAAGTTGCGAGGAGTATAAGCTCGCGGGTGATTTCTCCCACCATTTCGAACTCGCGGTCCCCTTTCCCCTCTTTTCTTATTTTATGTTGTTTGTTTTTTTGTTTTTATCCTTTTTCTTTCAATCCCCGCTCTTTCCCCTTTTCTCATTCTTTTTCTCTCTCTCTCTCTCTCTCTCTCTCTTTCTCTCGCTTTCGGTCTTCACCTCTTATTCCCTCACCGCTTTGAACGCCATTCCACCACTCCCGCACTTGTGCAAACGCGAGGATGAGGACGAGGAGGAAGAGAAGGAGGAGGAGGCGTCGCGGCGGACTTGTGTGACGTAACGCCGGTTATTCAACCTGGTCGCGATGCCTCGCAGTGACGAAATGCCAAGACTCGTACGGTAGACTCTGCCAAAGTTCTTTTACTTACATACATACATATTACATATACATACACACTAATATACACATCTAGGTAAATCAATACCGTATGTATTAATTTTCTCCCATACTCGCGGCCTTGAGAAAATCATTATATACACATATTATAAGTATATAGATAATTATATAACGAGTAATATAAAAATGCGAAAAAAATGTATATATATATATGTATGTATATGAGTCAAAATAAAAGGTATTCTACTGTATGTGTATATATACCTAATACCGCCAACGTGAATATACATACCACATGTATATTTATATATGGAGACAGACACACAGATATAGTTACTCACCGAAGTATAATCGCGGATCTATATGCTATAATGATCCGACGTGAATCAAATATATTTATAAATATATAAAGATCAGCGATATAGCTATGTAAGAGAGGAGTAGTAGTCGTCGCATTATATAGTTTGGAGTGGGAGGTCAAGATTTAGCGTACTAGGTTTTAATAGTAACCGAAAGTGTTTTACGTTTACCCAGTTTAAAATTAACCGCAAATTTCACCTCCCTCGCATTATCGTTAGATTGAATTAACGTTTCTTTCAGATCGGTTTCCTTTTTTTTATTCTTTACCCCTTCGACACTTTATTTTTCTCGAAATCTTTAACACAAATATAAGTGTCATATATTCATACATACAGGTAGGAAATTTAAACCCGTGTGTATACATGTATGGATGTATTATATATACCTACTTGAATCAGCGAAGATCGAGGTGGGGCAAATAGCGTCGCGACGCAACAGTATATAGGTAGGTTCGCGCGGGTCAGTCAACCCCAGGGTAAAGTGGCTTTTGCCGCACGTGATATGGTTCACTCGGTTCATACTTCGGTCGTGTACCGTGTATTCAAGAGGCTAAAGGATTTAACAGGTAACGGAATAGGTATACATATACCACCGTTCACCCAGAAGCTCAAAAAAAAAAAAAAAAATTAACATCATCATTTTATCATTTTATCATTATTCATTTTTCTTTTGTACTTTATCGGCAAATTTTTATTTTTATTTCAACGTTCATCTCGATCTCGTCAGATCTAAACAAATTTGACGGTATGTAACTTCATATAGAGATTTTACCCCCTCGTGGTAATATACAGACCTGTCGATCCTGAATAGCGCTAAAATAGTCAAAAAAATGACGTTCTGACCTAAAGTTGTTAGTTTTTACCTGACAATTTTTTTGGTGAAAGAAAAATTCGTTTTTCCATTAAGAAAAAAAAAGACATGTCGGTCATCTTAACGTCACCGTTCCGAATTTTGGACCAAATTTTTTTTTTTCTTTCTATTAACGTCCCCCTCCGAACCCTAAAACTTTTATCCCAATCAATATTATATCGGAGCAGTATTTTTCGGGATAAATTAGGTGTAACATTAAAATGGGACACCCTGTACATGTGTGTGTGTGTGTGTGTGCGTGTGTATGTAGAGAAGGGGCAAGGGAAAGAGCGAGAAACAAGAAGGAGAGACAAGGCGCGTCGAGTCAGTGAAATGGGTCGGGGGCAACGACCAGCCAGTTTCGAACTAATATTTAAATTTTTGTTCGCGGGTCACTTTGATCAGATTAGTTTGCCCAATCCCACCAGCAAATACGAGCTCCGAGTAATTGATGCAATTTTTTATTTTATTCTCTTTCTTTCTCGCTCTCTCCCTCTCTTCCTCTCTCTCTCTCTCTCTTATACTATATACGTATATATCTTCGAGATAACGAATAGAAAAAAAAAAAAAAAAAAAAAACACGAAAAAGTGGAGAAAAGAAAAAGAGAGAAAAAAAGAACTGTCATAAATCAAGATGAAGATTAATTTACATGGTGTAAACAAAAAATTATTAAAACACCCTATTATACAGTTTCATCCTCAATTTTGATTTTTCGTTTTTACCGATCTTTTTTCTTTTTGTATAATTCTCTGTTCAATCATTCAAATTCTCACATATTATAGTCTCGGTCTGCAGATAATAGCCACTTCCTTCTGAGGAAGCGATGACCTTTGTCCCCCTCAACGTTGAACTGTTTTTTTTTTTTTTTTTTTTTTTTTTTTTTTAATCTTCTAGCTTTTTTTTTATTTTCTTTTTTTCTTTCTTTTTGTGTCATTTACGAAGGATTCAAGAACTCGACCGTGTATAATACACATACACACAGACACAGATTTTTTTTTGTTTCATTTTTGTTTTAGTCATCGTATATATTATGGTTCTCAGAACTTTGCGGTTGACATTCACAATTAAAATTTGGTATCGCGAGGAGGAGGAGGGGGAGGAGAAGGAGGAGGATGAGGCTAATCATGAACTCTGACATTCCTACTACTACAGCAGCACACGGCAACCCAACGTTGAGACCAGGTCCATGGGGATAAATTAAATTTTATAATAATTCATTAAGCGAATAATTAAACCCATATAAAAACCCCATCGTACGCCCATATAGCATACATATATATACCAGTGAGAATCATCGTCTGGGAGACAATCCAAACTAGTTAAGATAGAGAGAGAGAGAGAGAGAGAGAGGGAGAGAAAGAGAGAGGGAGAGAGACCGGAAATGATCCTTTAACGGCACAAATATTTCAACCGATATAATAACCGTTATCATATTCTATATAGAATACTATGTATAGAATAAGTCAACGAAGAACATGATTAATAATGAAAGAAGGATAGAAAGAAGAAAAAAATTAAGAAAATAAGCGATTCGCGATTATATGCGAATTGGAGGAAAAAACAAAAAAAAACCAACCTGTCTCAAAATTTGTTTTGTTTTGTTCTATTTTTGTTAATTTTGAATAAACGTTGCATGTATCCACCTATATCATCGGTGTATAAATTCTACTGAATTATAATCAAAAGAGTTTTATTCCGAGGTTGAGTCGTATAGGTCACCTTAATTCGAGTTACCTAATTATTTGAAACATTCGAATATAAAAAAAAAAAAAAAAATTATCGAAGGTTCGTTTAATACACGATATAATGTATAATATAATAAGTAGTAGGTTATAGTTAATAACGAAACAATTAAGTGGGTCATCGCTCATCAGTCAAATATTATATATATACATATATATATATATAGGAATAATAAAATGTGACGAAATATAATTAAGGCCAAATCATTATATACAGCGTGTCCACCTTAAACATATTATATTATCTATAAAATAATACATAGTATATGTTATGTAATAAAAGAAAAAAAAAAATTGAAAAATAAAAAATAAAAAAAGATAATTATGTATAATTCTATGGGTTCATATATATCGCTTTTTTTTTACATCATCTTTAGCAATTATGTAACAGGTGTATCATATTATTATAAATTCTATTATATATACCTATACGTGCCTTGAATTATGGAATATATAATTTATAGCTTTATTAAAATCGCGAATTTGCTTCATTTCCCCCCACCGCTATGAAAAAAAAAAGAAAAAAAAGAAAAAGGAAAAGAAAAAAAAATTCAATGCAATGTCTATGTATACATATACATATATATATATTATAGAACTGGTACGTAACTATAATATGATATACTAGGTAGGTAAAGTACCTGCGAAATGAACGGGCGCACCGTGCGCACTGTGCGCGCTCTCTGATCGGAGAATTAATTCGAGCGATGATTTTGCAAGGTGTCTCGGTCCACAGCGCACAGCAAGGCCAACGGGTCGTAGACACGACCTGGTTGCTGGGTTTATTGTTCCACGCAGGTACAAAGCCCGACGCTCACAGATATCTACATTCCGTAATATACGAGACTCCGCGATATTTTTGCAAATTGTATTAAAAAAAAAAAAAAAAAAAAAAAATTAACAAAAACTGAACAAATGAATTGAAAAAAAGGAAACAGACATTTTGTCAATTTTTCCTTTTTCTTTCCCTCTCTCTCTCTCTCTCTCTCGAATATTTTATGTATTATATAAAAGTATATAATTATTACGCTTCTTATATATACATAAGTGAAGAATATATCATTTTTTTCTCCGTTTTATTTTCCAACTCTAATATTATATAATATAGTAGGTATAACACATATTATATACATAAATATTGATAGAGAAATTTTTTTCTAATGCGTAAGTAAGTAGTGCGTGAGAGCAACTTGCACACCACGTGAAAGTAAGAGCCCGTTTGAATCGGCCTTGAATCTGGCGACGGGGTTAGCGGCCGACATCCAGGACGGTCGCGGGCCTCGCGCTATGACGGTTAGGCAACCGTTCTCGGACACGTAAGTAAGTAAGTAAGTAAGTAAGTAAGTAAGTAAGTAAGCAAGTAAGCAAGTGAGTGAGTAAGTAAGTAAGTAAGCGACTGAGTAGGTAAGTAAAGCTGGCCCGATCTACCTGACGAAATATGCCACAAGGCAACGACAACATAAGCGGAGGGAGCAGACGACAACTTCAATAATTAAACAAGAAGAATGTTGAAGAAAAATAAAATTTGAGAAAAGACAAAATTCTTTCGCTGTATATGTGAATTAAATTTTTTTTTCTGTTTTTTTTTTTTTTCAAGATTTCATTTTTTATTTATTTTCATCATTTACATCCTGTTCCAAATTTATACATAATAAATAAATAAATTGTGTAGAGAGAGAGAAGAAAAAAAAATAACAAAAATGAAAAAGAAATAAAAAAAACGGAGCCTGCAGGAAGGATAATAAAGCGCAATATCTACAACGTTTGAGTTTAAAAAAAAATGCAAAAATGAAAAAATAAAAAATTCAATTTACTTATCATTGCTATTATTGTTAAATATTAAAATACGCGGTGTATAGGAGCATAAGGAAAAAGAGAATGATGTCACATCGTGGTAGCCTTGGTCTTAAAGGTCTCATCCTGTTGTTCTATTAATATTACACTACGTATCTAGTCGTCGTACGATATACTTGTAGAAGAACTTGCATGTGTATAATATAGGTATATATAATATATATAATATATATACGTGTATAAGTACCGAAGTATCGTTGTAAGAATCGCGAAGATGAATAAAAATAAGAATGAGAATAAGGCCTCGCTTTTTCTGCACCTTTTCCCTCTCTCTCTCTCTCTATCCCTCTCTGTTTCTCTCTCGCGCGCGCGCGCGATCTCATAGAAATACTATATAGGAACCTATGTGTATTAAGATGAGTCCAAAGATATACACGCAGAGATATACAGGTATATGAGAAGATGTGATAATGGTCGGCAGAGTCACGGGGTCCCGGGCCCTCGCGGGGGTCAGTAAAGCTTTCTCTGGCGTTGAGAGTAAAAGCCGTCGTCGTCGTTGTCGCAAGACGGAGAGCGGGAGAAAGAGAAAGAGAAAGAGAAAGAGAAAGAAAAAGAGGGAGAAATGCGGTGAAAGCACTTTCATCGTCGATGGTAGCGTCTATATCCTACCTACACCTGGAGAGTAAAGATACGAAGTAGGCGGTGTTTTTGTGTGAAAAATGAAACGAGAAAAAGTGATCAGGAATTGATAATACTAGATTAATCTTTTCTGTTTTTTTTTTTTTAATATACTTATTTTTGATTTTTTCGATTCGCAATATAATTTTAATTTTTCCCCCACTCATTAAACATACTACGTTTTTTTTTTTTTTGTTTTTATCAATCTCTCGCAAATATTATATTAAATGATCCCTGGAATAGCTGGTAGGATATAGCTATATCGTCCCTGAGGCCCCGATAGCGGACGTAGACCCCGTTCAGAGTGGTGTCACACCGTGAAGCAGTGAGTGGCCATGAGACTCGGAGCGGTAAATTGTTGCAACACGTATCTACGTTGGTTGACTGTACGCAGGAGCGGGTTTCCAGCAGAACCTCCTACGTATACTTATATCTTATATATAAATATGGATATATATATTAGATGAGAATATTTCATGTACATATAGTATCTAGTCTATATATTGCGTTTCTATTTTGTTGATTTGAAATTTTTTTTTTCTTTTTTACATTTTTGATTTCTTTAACATTCAGGAACGAATTGGAACTTTAAAACTGCAGGTCAGCGAGTAGGTATAGTTGAGTAAGCTACGAGGTCCCATGTAACCCGCCACATATTGTATCCCGAAGGTTACTTCCTTCGGAAGTTAATTTATTTTGTTTAACAAATAACAATTTTAGCTAGTTCGTTTTTTTTTTTTTTTCTTTTCGTCTCTAAATTTCGGAATATTTATATTGAAAAACTACACGTCATGATATTATATTCTATAGCTATACTGTATAAGGCTTTTCGAGAATGCCGAGCTGGCAACGTAAAGATATATATATATATATAATACTTATATACATGCGTTACGCATTACGCAATTATAATATAAGATACACCGCCAACAACCAGCAATAAGGCTTGAGCTGAATTTACTATTGAGAAACGTTTTATTCTTACGTTATTGCTCGAAATCAATATTCATTTTCAGAAACAACGAAAAAACTTGAATATCCAAAAAATGAGAAAAAAAACAAAAAAAAACAAAAAAAAAACCAAAAGACAAAAATAACGATATAAAATAAAATAAAAAAAAGTGAAAGAAATCCTGACCGTTTCGAGTTTATAGATACGATGATTATACAATATATACACAGGTTTGATTAGTTTAAAGGGTAAATAGAAAAAAAATATATATATATATGTATATATATATTTTGATTAACGGTAAATACCTGTGTATAAAAGTCCGCGAATTATTTTTCTTCTCCTTTTTTTCTCTCTCTCTCTCTCTCTCTCTCTATCCTTCTCAAAGGATTATTAATATTATCATTATCATTATTATTATTATCATAATCACTATCGTTATGATTTTTGTTATTGTGACGTAAAATTGGCGAATAGATGGGGGCGCGATCTATCGGGAAACCGGGGAACTCTGTGCTCGCGAATATACGCGAATTCGGGCCAAATATCTACTCCACAGCGCGGTTTAGTTCGCCACGACGTTATACCTACCTACCTACCTACCTACCTACCTACCTACCTACTCCCCTCGACTCTCCTAGCCTACATCAACGAACGAACGGGCAATGTCAATGCCAAACCGGAGCACGTGAGCACGGCCCGGAAATCGATAACGCTGAACCAGTTTTCAGTGTCAAACAATCCTGCGGGACGCTTTATAGCAAAGCCATTACATATACCTACCAATACCTACAGGTATACCACCACCCAACGAAATCGCGCTATTCCGCGGATTCCAAAATATTTTCACAATTTCCGCAATTGTTTTCATTTCAGTTTTTATACTTAAAATATTCCCGCAAAAATCTCTGCGCAATTCTCCGCAAAAATTCCCCAAACAAATGGAAAAAAAAAAAAAAAAATGCTGTCTATACATATTCAGGAAACTGTCTCATGTGCAAAAAAGCAACAAAGAAAAAAGGAAAATAAAAAAAAATATAAAAAACCTCAACTGATATGATAATTTATTTAAATATATATTATATGTGCCTGGTAGCTATCTCGCAGACCGGAACCATAAAAAGAACTAACCTCTGCCATTTTTGGCGGATCTTGTTATTATACCTCCGGGTTTCTCGTTCTCTGCAAGTTGAACGGGTGAGATAGTAACCTCGCAAACTTCTACGGGGTCAATTGCCGACGTGATGATTATGGGGGTTTCGCTGAGGTTACCAGTACTGCTACAGCCACTATAAACCGTCCTATTTACTTCGTCGGATTTGCTCTTTGATTTTTCAATGATTTTATCCTCGACAACGATTCCACTGATCTCGCTTTTTATCAGTCTAGACTTTTTCATCTCAATCGCTGTACCAGCGTCCGTTAATTGTTATTATTATTATGATTATTATGATTATTATTATTATTATTTGATTAAATTGAATCGCGATTATGAGAAACTTGCCAAGGCAGTTTCGCGGATAACACTGGGTACGGGAGAAGAAGACAGGGTCGTGCCACGATTCATATATAGCAAGAGAGAATCTCCCTTTTGCGCCGGCGCCAAATTGCCCACGCGCCAAGGGATAAATTTTCCCTCTCTCTCCCTATATTTCGCGATTTATCTTTACCCCCGTTATTCAAGAAAAATCCCTATATCTTGCGATTAGGCAGTTCATTCGGACTAACGTCATCATAGTAATCACTCGTCGCTCGACTCTTCTATAAAGTGGGGGGAAAAAAGACGCTATGCCCGGAAAGAAAAGAAACAGAAAAAGGAAACAGAAGAGAACGCTTCTTTCTTTCTCTTCATTCTTTGTTTGCTTGTTTGTTTGTTGGTTTTATTTGTTTTTTGTTTTAGGGGATTGGCTACAGAATTGCAATATTGGAACGCTTGACATTCGCCGGGGTGATCGGTGGGTGTAAAAGTAGACGTGAACGTGGGTTGCTTGTTGGGTGCCAGAATCGCTTATGCATATACACGCGTATAGTACCTATACATATGTCGTACAACTTAGGTATAGGATGCGAGGTCGGATAAGGTATTTATAAAACACGGGGCAAACGACCCTTGGGTAATAATATTGGCCCCCGGAATCGGAAGTAATTTACATATCTGATATCAGGCTCCATATATATAGATATACTATAAAATTCTTAATTTTTATTCATACCATTTTTTAATTTAATCTAATTTTTGTTTGTTTTCTTATTACTCACTCTCGTAGTATCATACGTGTAAGTACATAATATATATTCCAATATATCACATCATAGATCGGGTGGATGTAATTTCCCTCGAACTTACCTGTAAACAGAAAATAGAAACGAACAGCATTATTATCAAATATATATATTTTTTGATTTTTTTCACACACATATTATATATGCGGTGTATATACACCTGTGTACTTAAAAGCTATAAAATAGCGATTATAGAATGTATTTTAGTGAGCGAAAATCAGGTCTCTACCATTATCATCATATCGCGTTAAAAGCAGCAGTACGCGCGTTTTAATCGCGACACGAAACGGCGGGGTTTTACCGCTAGTAATCTATGATACCGACTCTGCGTCCGCACCTGTTTATACGCGGTAATACGCTCTGCTGTACCGACGAGCGAGACGAACGAGACGAGTCGAGCTTAGCTTAGCTGTGCTGAGCTGAACGAGTCGCGAGTCGCGAGTACAACGAGGTAGCACGGTATACGTAATCAAACCTCGCGAATTTGCGAATGAATCCTGGCGCCGCTAGCGGACAATTCATGAACCGCAAAGATACAGTACATACTACATAAAATGATCGGCAATTCTCGCGCTAGCGACTCGCACTCGCACTCGTATCGCGTTCTGGGTTCTGGGTTCTGGGTTGGGGGCCACCTTGGGCTCTAGCTCGTTCGCTCGTTCGCTCGTTCGCTCGTTCGCTCGTTTGCTCGTAGTCGTTCTCTCACCCACTTGGCAGAGCCGGTCGTTGACCGCGGTACGTTGAAAGTAGGACAAACAGCGAACTCAAACAGCTCAGCTAATGCCTCGGCAAGGCCTTGAGAATTACTGACGCATGCGTCCCCTCCCCACCATCGCCCCCGCAACCTCCCTACCGACTATCTATTTCATTCCCTATACATTTAAATACGGGGTGACGGTTTATTCGTCATTTTAGAGATCCTTATCTTATGTACAAGTTCATCAAATTATTCGAAAAACATGAAAATCTGATTGAAAAAAAAAGGAAAGAAAATAGAGAGAGAAGAAAAGAAACAGCGAAAACACGTCGGTCTATAAATTCTAAAAAAAAAACATGAGCAAAGGGTTTTTAGAAGTTTTAAGGTGGGCTAAGGAGAAAGAGAAAAAAACACATAGAGAGAACGAAGTTTTGGTGATTTATCGATTTCGCAGCGAGCACCCTTTACTTCACCGACTATAAGCGATATTTCGCGTAACTCGTGAACAGTAGGCAAGGCGTATTGCACGTGACACGCTCTGTTTACCTGCGTCACCATGAACCGAGAATTACGAAGGAGCGTTCTCTCCTTCGCCCTTCGCACCTTTTTCATTTTTTTTCTTCTCTTCTCTGTGTGTGTATAATATGGATTCGGTTTAATAACAGTATATATAATAATATAGTCTTAATTTTCGTCCAAGATGTGCAGCGATGAAGGAAATATGCGCATTTCTAATCTACAGAATAGAAATTCGAGAAGAATAAACCGAGATTTATCTACAGGAATAATTTAAGTACCTAAATTACCGTTACAATTCGTTTCTAGTTATCTATAAGCAGGTATATGGATACACATGTATGTGTGTATAGGTGTGTATGTAGGTATATTAAATCCTTGAAGTGTAAAAGTATTATTCGTTAACTGAGCGTATGGGTTACTATTTGTCGAGGCGCGATCCTAACCTGTGATTTGAAATTCGGTTGGGAAACAGACCCGCAGGAGAACCATCGGTGAACGAACGCGCTTGCCCGATGTTGAAATATCGCCTCGATGAAAACGCGTGTGCGTGTGTGTCTATGGATTTTTATGTAATCTTTTTTTTTCTTTCTTTCTTTCTTTTTCGTATCATTTTAAAGCTCGACATACACGCGTATTTCCCTACCCTTTAAACGGACTATAGCTATACGTGCGTAAAGAAAGAAAGAAAGAAAGAAAGAAAGAAAGAGAGAAAGCGAAAGAAAAACATGAAAATTTTTTTCAACCATGCAGATTCTGAATGAGAAAAAAAAATGAGGAGATTGTCTCGTCTCTGTACAATAGGTTCAATTTTGATATCTTATAGGGTTGAAAATTTTCCAGCATAATACTATTTCCTAAGGCTATGTTAGCTATATATTAGATAGTTACATATATGGATGTACCTAATAACAGAAATTTAAAGAGTGAAAGGAAAGGCGGTTTGTATGAATTTATTGCCGAACTCGGTCTTTGACTGTTTAGTAAGAGAAGAGGTGGTGGTATACCGATTAGATGGAAAGTTAGTGAAAGTTTGCAAGGTGCAAGCCGTGCATTATAAATTGCGTAATATAACAGCAACGGATTTGTAGTTATATATATTATGTACCTATAGTAGATATTTTATTTTTATAAACATTTGTAATTCTACGTTTGGAAATAAAATTTCATCCGCATATAATACAGATACTATTTACGTCCGCATAATATACCGCGAACAGCAACGATAGAAGACAGAACTTTCATTTTTTTCTCTATTTCTTTCTTTCTTTCTTTCTGTTTTTATTTTCTCTCTTTTTCTTGTTGTAACGCCAAGAGCTGCAACAAGTGTCGTATAACTTCGCCGGTTGTGCAGAGTATCAGTACGAATACCTACCTACACTAACGCGTGAGAAGAAGAAGAAGAAGAAATCGCGCGAAAAGTCGTACCACATACATACATACAATTATGTGTTCACTCGATGCGCTCAACTTTCGATGCCGATTTATGCGGCGACCCATATTATACACACCAGGTCGTGTTGTAATTCGAAAAAAAAAGAGAAAAAGAGAAAAAGAAAAAAGATGAAGACGAATTTCAACGATCGTAAATCCCTAAAACTGGTATATCGGTATCGTGCAAAAATTGGCCAACGTCACGTATTATTCCGAGAATTCTTCCCTCGTAAGGAATAATTTATTCGCAATTTATTGAATTTTCAAATTCCAGCATATCTTCGTTCGATTAAAAAAAAATAAAATAAAAATTATCTCGTCGAGATATAACGGATGAAAAAATGAGACCGGAAGTATAGAGATTATATTGCAACAGCTCTAAACTTTGTGGTGTTCATATATATATATACAGAAAGCTGGTGCTGGTGATGGTGATGGTGCTGTACCACCTGGGGATCAGTAAACAGAAATAGGTTGTCCCGAGGTACCTACGTAGTAGTTGGCCGGGTTAAGGGTCACTTGGGTGAGTTCGACGAACTCGCGACCCGCGACTGTTCGGGTATATAGCTTAGGGTGGGTGGGCTGACGTCACCCACGAGGATATATATTCGTAATGTCGGGGCTCGACTTTCCCGGGGATGAAAAATTATTCTTATAAGAAAGATCATTTCACTGCCTAGGTGCGATGCAGAAATTTTGTCAAAATACGAATAAGGCATTTTTGATGAAATTTGAAGAATCTTTCAATTCCTATTTTAATCATTTTCTTCTTCTTTTTTCTTTTTACTCTTTTTTTCCTTTTTTTCTTCTATCCAACTAATCTACCTATATTCGGCTATACATGTACAGTTGGGTTATAAAATAAAACCAACGATATAGATGTGTATATACATATAGGTAGGTACCTACGTTGAAATAGTTGAGCAAGCGGTTGATTTGCCTGGGGTATAATATACCGGAGGATATACATACTGCATACCTACCTATATATAGTCAGTTGGAAATCCACTGGGTGTGTTAAAAGTTAGAAGAATAAGAATAAGAATGAGAGAAGAGAAAGAAAGAACGAAAAAATCGCGAAGTAAAACTTGATGACTTTTTACAGTTTTTTTATTTTATTTATTTTTTATCTGTTTTCTTTTGAAAAACGCAAGTTGAATAATAGAAAGTAGAATTGTCAATGTACGTGTCAATGAAACGAGTGAAAGTACCTATGGTGCATAATTATATGCAATTCGCGAATATCGCTACGAGATGTTTTTGCGGTCATTTATACTCTTAATGGTTTAATCGAGAACAGATATCCCGGTAGATATACTCGATTTATCTCTCTCTCTCTATATATATATATATATCTATATATATATATATATTTATATTATATGTGAATGTAGATACAGGATCTGGCCAGAAGCGAATGAGTCAAACTTAATGTGTGAAACTAAGAATTACAGATCGCGACTCGAGAGCACCACTGCTTTCGCAATCGAGTCTCGTGGAATCGTGAGGCAATCTCTCGGAGCAGCAGTCAAGGAGGCCCAATTTTCTTAAACTCAGGGTCAATGACACGGTGTGGACAGCGAACGCGCGCACAAGCAGCAGCAGCAGCAGCAGCAGCAGCAGCCACAACGTGAAAGGCCTACATACATATCTACAATATACTTTCGTAAGAGCTTTTATACGGCGAAAACACAAGCGCAAAGTCGCACACTCACGTTGTGCGTTACGCAGCTGATTTTATTAATAGCAGGGGCGAAAAGATTTATTTTACGATGATTAAAGAATAATAAAAAAAAATAAAAAATAAGACAATATGTGGAATACATCGGCGAATAATTGACAAAATATTTTCAACGGTAGAACTTCTGATTTACGAGAAACAGAAGAAAAAAAAAAAGAAGTCTTTCGGTATTTGACTGATTTATATACCGATGGTAGTAATATTATTTGTTGTCTAAGAAACGGTAAAAAATAAAAATAAAAATAAAATTTTTGCCCAGAGTGAAAGTAATAAACGCAAAAATGTCGTGTGGTCATTTCTTTCCGTCAATTATTATTGCCGGTCCTTCAACCCTTAACTGTATTTAAAAATACGGTAAGAAAAGGGTTTCTTTCTCGGTTTGGGTAGTAAAGAAATATACATAAAGGAAGGGTAAGTCAAAAAGTTAACGAAAGGATTTTCGGATGTATTTTTAAAGATCGAAAACGCGCCAGTCAATTGCTGGGTGAAGCAGTCCCATCGTAAAAAGGGGTAAACCGTAAAGGCCTAAAGGATTAGACTTAAAGGATTATGGAAAATATTTCCAAGACGTTTTTTCTATCAATATAAACGAATACATATAAAAGAAACGGAAAGAACGACTTCTGACCGTAGTGCAGAACTCGACTTTTGAGGGAATAAAAAAAAAGAAAAAAAAACGGTAAAAATATTTCACTTTTTCGCCGTTCCTACCCCATGGGACAGTCCGCAATTACCCTTTCAGCACTATTCCACGAACTAGGTATCCATAAAGTAATTTTAAAAGTCACTGGAACATAGAACAAAAAAAATTCCACGGAAGTCGGTGGTTTTCTCGTGATTTTTTTCTTCTTTTTTTTTTCACGATTTGTTTTTTGGTTTTTTATCTTGGGAATTCGCCAGCTTCTTGTTGTTGTTATTTCTCAAGTTTTTCAAGTTGCTAAAAAAACAAGAAGAAAAATGAAAAACCGAAAAAACCATCTACCCCGAGAAGAACGGAGTCTCTGTAACTCCTTCCTCTGATTCTAAATATACCTACGTATAGGTGGGTTTAAAAATAATTACTTGCAATATCGTTGGTCGGCGGAAATCGCCACTCAAGAGCTACGTAGGTAGGCACATCATAAACCCTGTTTGATAAGAATCAAAAAGCGACCTTATCACTAGCCCGCTTATTTATTATTATCTCAATATTTTTCTACCGCGATTTCATATCTGATGATAATATCGTAACTTCATATCGAATTTGTTGTACTACATTCAATTTGCATGTGAATTTTTTCCACCCAAAAATAATGATGAAAAAGAATGAAAAAAATGAAAGAATCTCAGATTATTCGCTTTACGATCCTAATATAGTTTCAATAGATCGGCGAAATATTAAAGCCTGAAATCGTTGGGCACGTAGGGTAGAGGGGGAGAAAACGGGCACCAAATCTAAAAATAATGATTTCGTCTTAATTGACTTTTGATGATGTGCGGCGACGTATTTTGGATCAACGCAATGACACAAGAAAGCAAAAAGATGAATGAAATCCGAAAAAAAAAAGTTCGTGAACAATTTGACCTATTTTCCGCACTTCCATTGTGTAAGTAACGTCGTGAAACTAAAACAAGTGGATTTTGTAAAAGTCAAAACATACGGTGCCCATTTCGCCCCCCTCTGCCCCATATCTTAAACACACTTTGGGGAAGATAAATAATCTAGATGGGGGAGTATACGGATGAGGGAAAAGCTCGTAGCGCTGCACCTAATTAGGGCGCAAAACGTAGGGAGACCCGCGACGGATATAAAGAGGGGAAACTGGGAAATGGGAAAACGGGGAGACGGGAGAGCCTATCTCGGGGTTGTCGGCCGACGTCGAGCGCCTGCGTCAGGGGTTGCGAGGTCGTTAACCCCGGGAGGCTGCCACTCGCGCTAACGAGGTCAGCTCGAATTCCCCCGCGAGCCGCTACACGGTTTCCCCCCTAGCTATTTTCGCGGCCCGCGTCTAAATACGCAAGAGATCGTATTATTGAGGCGTAGACGCATACATGTATACCTGACGTATATATTCCTAATTATGTTTATGCCTATTTATATGTATGTACCTATTTGTATACCCGACCGAGGGTATTATTATAGAAAATTATTTACTATTCAGAAATAATGATAAACAAATAAATAAATAATTCACCCGACGTTAAGCACATGGAAAAAGAAAGAGAAAATGAAAAGTAACTTGCGATATAAAACGTGAGAATCATATAATTGAAAAATTGAAAAACAAGAAATAAAAAAACGGCGCTATACTAGGATCCGGGAATCGACGTAGTCGGTGGGTCAGAGTTCGATGACCTCGGTTTTCCGCCTCCGGTTCGCAACGCAACCCAACCCAACCCAACCCCTAAGTCTACAATAATCTCCCCTAATCTCCCCGGTGAGAGACACGCGCTAGCGCCCCAGTTTCCCCGCGAATTATTCTCCCGTATCTGTTATACTATCGAATATATTTTCATCTCGTTGATTATTGGATTCGGTACAAGAAAATAAAATAGCAATAAGAATTCCGAAGAAAATTTCTCAATATGAATATTTTTCGTTATTTTCTTCTTCTTCTTCTTTTTTTTTTAATCAATTTTTTTAATTTTTTTATTTTCATCTCTCAAACAAAAGTTTCTTCCGAGAATTTCGCATCGTTTCTCTTTATAATATAAATTCTCCGCGTTGATCGTCGTCGCGTTACGTAGGTAGGTTATAGTTGTTCAAGTAGTAATCTACCGTAGCCAGTCAGCCAGTGAGCCAGTAAGCCAAAGCCAGTTGAACCAGCCCTACTCGCGAGAGGGAAAGTCGATGTTAACGAAACGCGCGTCAGTCTCGTCGCGTCGTTGTACCGATGAGAGAGTAAAGAGCGATGCGAAGAAAGATTGGGTCCGCTCTCCTCCTTCCTAGGCGGGTCGAAGGGTTTCGCTTTCGTTGGCATCCGGACCAAGAGGGAACCACTTTTACTTTCGATCAACAGTCCCGCAACCGCGTGACTCACGACTATGTTGAATGTCTTTCTCTTCAAACAAAACTTTTTAGGTATAGGGTTTTTAGTTATTTTGATTTTTTTTTTTTTTTATATATATATATACTTTACAAGAAGGGGTTACGTATACAATATTATAATGTGTGTATGTAGGTACGTATATAAAATGACGAGTCATCAATCGTTGGGTTAAATATTTTTCGCAATTAATAATAATGTCAACAACAACAGCGAGACTGAAAATAATCGCGTATTCAATAATTGATAAAACAAAAAAATAACTTTAATAAATAAGTTGATAATATATGAATGTATTTGTTTGATAAGCGCGACTATAACTGCGATATGAGGCGTCGACCTCGGACGAGGTTATTCACCTTGGCGAAAAATACTCTGTTATATACATACATACCTACATATATATGTATATAATATATATACATGCATACGCATAAATACGTGTAATATATATATATATACATATAATAATCGCAACGTTATCAACGAGCTCAATATCATCACTATAGGTTAAAATGAGGGAAGGGATACGTACATACATCATACATCATACATGTATATATTATATATATATTGCGAAGCGTACGTATACGTACGACCCTCGAGAGAGTCGACGAACTAGCCTCGCGTCGGGTTGTCTGAGTTAGTTTCGTCAAACACATAACGCGTATACGTATACGTCTGTATAATATGTGTATATGGGTATAGGCATGTGTGAATATATATATATATATATAATATATACCTATATATAAAAGCGAGTCAACGCGCTCGTAGATATTGGAGGGAGAAGCGAAGGATCGAGGTCACGCGGTACCCGTTATGAGGCTAGGGCATTGCCCGCTCCTCGGTTTTGAGGTTAGCGTTAGTCTTCGGCGTCGGCGTCACGCAATTAGAAAATACCCGACGACGATTTCGACACGCGGACTTTTGAGACCCGCGCGCTTCTAGCTAGCTAACGAACGAACGAACGAACGAACGAACGAACGAACGACGGTTACTATATCTGTGCAGCTATACTTCACCTCCTCTTCTACTCACACGATCAAATATATATATATATACACCAACTCAAGAACGGTGCTTCACAGAAATACGTGACGTAACGTCCCTCCATAAGCTCAACGTGTTAAACACACGCAATCGATTTCGCCTTAATTTTTTTTGCTTTTCGTTTTTTTTTTTACGAAAATACTACAAAAATAATGAAAATTTGATAAATAGATAACAAGATTGAAAAATAGATTTTTTTTGTCGTAATTTCACATAACACGAAGTATGGGTACAATATCGCTGAATTACCAATCACATTATATCGAACTTTGCGATACTTGTAGAAGAAAAATCCGATATATGTATCGCGATTCTTTCAAATAGAAAATCACAGCCATGAAATTTTTTCATTTTTTTTTCAAAGCTATGAGTGAGGCAGGTAAGAAGCTGGGGCGTGAGGTAAGTAAAGAAAGGGGCAGGTCAGTGCTCTAGAACGAGCATCATCATCGCAGCAGCAGCAACAGCTTAGGATATACGATGACGTTAGTTCCCATTACAAACTTACCTAGCTACCTACATACATATACGGAGAAAGTATCGAAGAGAGTTTATAGTAAACCCTCTTCCCCTCTCCCTGTCCCGTTTGTCGTCTCCCTTCTCCATTCGAGAGTAGCGAAGTGTTACAAAGTGATAGCGCGCGTCTGGTTATGCGAACCGCATGAAAAAGAAAAAAGAAATAAAAAGAAAAAAAGTTGCGGCTGGTGAGAGTGATCGCGGGTGACACCTACTTTCCCCGTTTTGCGAATATCTTTACGTAATGAACGACTAAGATCTATGTATGTATATAATATAAAGACAATTACATATCTAAATACAAATTACATGAATATAGATATACGTATTGTACATGTATCGATTGTTTTACAAAATTTGGTAAATTACCGAATTTCGGTTTTTCTTTCTCATTTTCTCCTGTAACTGTTATCATGCAATTAATTAGCAGAATATCATCGTAGCGCTCCGTATATAAGGTACGTAAAATACATATATAACAAACGAAAAGAATAGAAAACCGAAGGAATGAAAGAAAAAAAAAAAAAAAAAAAAAACAAACATTCAGACAGTGTATACGGAGAATAAGAAATATACCAATACAACATTAATAAAGTCTCGTAATATAGGATGTCGCGGTAACAATTCCTACGTATATACATATACACAGTTGGATGACACTATGTATGCAAGTATGAATGTATGAAATGTATGAATGTGTACATGCGTGTATGCGCATGTATGTATGTATAATACAAGTTTGCGTTAGTAATAGTTGACCTTCGGAGTATCGCGGAGTGTTCAAGTGGTCGGTAGGGGTAGGGGAGATAAGCGGGGCTCCGACCTGGTTCGGGTTTGTTGAACCTCGTCGTCGCTGTCCCCGCGAGTATTGGCCGAGTAGCGCGCGCGCCGCTTTTGCACGAACCGAGTAGGTATATAGCGAAGAGGGGAAAGGTGGGGTTTGGGGTCGGTGGATACGGAGGTAGACGGCGGGGAGCAGGGAACGGAAAGAGGGAAGGAAGGGCGACGAGGAGGAGGAAGAAGAGGGCGGAGGGGGGAGGGGACCTCGGTTAATTTCATCTTGCCCCAGTTACGGGACAGGCAGGGTGAACGAACTAGCCTCGCGTCAAGGCCCTCCCCTCCCCGACCCACTTTGTGTCGCGAGCTAGAGGATTGCGGCAAGGGGGTACGAGGGGACGAGGGAATAACGCGCGTATACAGAGGACCAATAGCAGTGCGTATATATTTCGCATAGATTGTCATAAGGGATTTTTGTTGCATTTTTGTTTTTTCTTTTTTTATCTGTACACAGGTTCAGGTTTAGGTACAATATATGAGCGAAACGACCGACCGACTGTGGTAAAATCAAAAGTACAGGATGATAAAAAATAAATAGACGGAAATAGAAAAAAAATAAAATAAGATAAAAAGTTGAAATGAAGACGAAATTTTTGAAAAAAAAAAAAAAAAAAAAAACACCAGAAAAATGTTCAAAATGAAAATCAGAAAAGCTTGGGGTAGGGTGTATGGAAAGGGACGCGGGGGAACGCGTTCGAAATATAGGTGTATACTATATAGAGGAAAAAAAAAAAAGAAATAACAATTACCAACGCCGCGCCGTGGAAGGCCGTGAGGGCAATGTACTAGCCTCGCGGCGGGCTTTACGACCTACATTTCTACCGTTGGAAAGTGAAACTATGCGACTATGGAGGGGGGCAGCGGGGGTAAGATCGTATACCTGGCGAGAGGCTAAACTACGCGTAGGTCCGGGGCTGGGTCGTTGGTCGAGAAACGGTTTTAATTAAATTCTGGATTTTTATTGAAAAAAGTATTAGAAAAAAAAAAAAAATGAACAGAACAATTCACGTCATTTTTGGGACAAGGATGAGTCGTTTTTGTTGTTCTTTTGTTTTGTTGTCGTTTTTTTTTCCCTTGTTTCTGCTTCCGTTTTCGTTTTTGTTTTTGTTTTGTTATCTTACCGGCTAAAACTCTTC
Organism: Tenthredo livida; assembly: GCA_963992785.1. Classification (NCBI taxonomy): domain Eukaryota; kingdom Metazoa; phylum Arthropoda; class Insecta; order Hymenoptera; family Tenthredinidae; genus Tenthredo; species Tenthredo livida. The sequence continues at coordinate 2,380,916 of OZ023068.1, read as the reverse complement.
CAAGAAGATTTTCGCTGTCTTGAACAGATGCTGACGATCCGGTGTTTCCGTAACCGATACGAGGCTCCTTTTCATTGTCTAATACCTCGTCAGGTGGAGGCGATAAAATGTCGTTTTTAGGCTGTTGTTCCTCAACGGTACCACGGGACTTGAAATCCTGGACCGTCATGACATCAGTTTTTTTATTTTGACACCACTTGTCGACGCGGCCCTCTATCATAGCACCTATACCTCACTAATTATTAAACCTTATATTATAATAATTAATAATATATTCCCGGTTAATTTATAAACCCCGGGTCCTATATCTCAGAAACACTCTGTACTTTTCTTATTTATTACTGTTATTATTACGCTTATTTTTAGTTCTTTTATTATTATTACTCGGCACCGATTTACGTACTTGCAATATTGCATAGCACAATTTACTTTACTTTCTTCGACCCTTCTCACTGTCACCCCGCGGACGTATATTACTTCCTTTGCTTATATATACATATATATGTATACATATATGTATTTTTTTATTTTTATCAATTTTTTTATTTCAAGAAATATTCACTTAGGTTTTTTTAGTAATCTTGGGCTACTTTTTTTATTTTTCCAAAATTTCAATTTCTCTTCTTTTTTTCTTCTCTTTTTTGAGTAAGTTATGGCACGTCTCAATGTCTCTTAAATCGTTATTTATTTATTTATTTTATTGTTTATTTACTTGATCGTAAATACGTCGAGGTATATAAACTCGAGGTAAAAGTCTGCTTTATATATTATAACATACGTCGATATGTATTATAAAAATGGCACGCATAAATATCGGTACAAATATTACGATTTGAAAAATGATTTAATCGAGCCAAGAGGGCCTAGGCCTAGGCCACGATGCAACGCGGTTACAAGCGAGCAATAAACTATACTATTATAGAAGAAACTATTAAAGTATTGTGTTGTGTACAAGGGGGACACACCACCACTTCGCGATGGTAACGCGTGGTGGTCTTTTATTCGAACGATATTTATGAAACAACAAAAGAGAGTTACCCCGCACCCGTTAAGCGGTATAGAGCTCTCCTATTCGTACCTAATCGTACTAGTACTCGTACTCTTACTCCTCGTTAATAATTGTGTGTGTATGGCGTGCAGTTCGTGGCGCGAGTGGGATCTCGCACGCTCGTACCATATCGGCAGTCGAGCGCCTGCGCTGTTAGACTCAAATTGCGAACTGTCTGCGCCGCACGCGGCGAGCTTGCGGCTACTCGCAGCTTCGCTTTTCACTCTTCACTCTTCCCTCTTACCTCTCTCACCTCTCTCACCTCTTCTTAACTCTTCCACGATTCACAATTCGCGATTCACGATTCGCGATTTACGATTTACGATTTACGATTCCCTCGCACCTATCTCAATACATCCTATAGCCATATACATATGTACATGCATATTATACATATACATGTGTGTGTCTTCCCTCGCTTGCTTGTCCCGTTGCTCGTCGTCGCCGCGTCACTGCACTCGCTCACTAATACCTGGAGAGTGAAAGTCGCCTCGTAGGTTGGGGTACACATAGGTATAAAGGTATATAGTATACCAAAAGATGAACGGCGGCGCGGCCACGCGACGTAGCGTAAATAACGGGGGTTATACACACGCAGCGTACATATTATACATTTAAACAAATTAATAGTAGCTACCAAATTTTTCAGGGTTAATATTAATGGGATACTGCAGCGATCAGATCATCTTTATATCAACTTCCAGTGATTTTTTGTCCGATGAAAATTAAAAGCTCAATTTTTTTTTTCCTCTTCTTCTTTCTTTTTATACCATAGATTCGAAATGTAATGGAGTTTATTGAACTATGCTAAACTATTATATTATATACTGTCTCTCAACGCATTTGCGTATTTAGAAAAAAAAAAAAAAATGAAATAATAAGTTTACAGCGAATCGCCTACCTATGTGTGTGTCTATATCATATATATGTATGTATATACTATATGCGTATAGTGAAAACGAAAGAGAGAAACACTTTCGCGCGTTGTGCCACATGTCGAGTTACAAGTAAACTTTATTATACATATGTTTTAGAATTCGCCTATATGTATACCTACACATGCTGCAGTCGTATAATTTCTTATATTTAGAAATGAATTATGCGACAATAAAAATGATATCGAATATTTGACCTTATATATTTATTAATAAATTGTAAATAAAATTACAAACCGATTGTGTCTTACCTGACTAATCATATATTATCTTAATTATAAAGAGAATGAACGTGTGTGGACGGATACAGAGAGCTCGAGTTGCTCAACGTATGTATGTATGTATAAGTGTTAAAGTTTGTTAAACTAGCAGAGCGAATCGCGGTAAACGTCAGACCGCGAAAGAAAGGCAAGCAAGTAAGCAATTCTTGCCGATCGGACACATTCCTTTTGAGAAGGGTTGGGCAACCCGGGTGCAGCTCTTACAAACCCATACGTACCTATCCACCTACCATGTGGAACACCTCTTTAATCTACTCCTGTATGCATTAGCCTACCTACTTTACTCGTACCTATACACGCGGCTATTAACACCTAGAACAGTCTAGCTGCAGCCTAAACGCCTATATACGTCACATATGGGTATATATAGGTATATGCGAGGGGGAAATAACTTAAACCTGGATTGACACATTAATCTTTAGTTTGAATTAATTCGCATTAATCTTTGCAGTAATTCGCGTTAGTTCGCCTTAATCTTTGCAGTTAATTCGCGTTAATTCGCCTTAATTTCGATTAATTTGTATTAATTCACCGAATATTGACACGTCAATTCAAAGAGTTATTTTCCCCTCGGGTATATGTTCTCATATAGAAATACGGATCTTTGCATGTATAATAAGAATGAAAATTATGTGATTTATACTCGTAAATATATTTGTTATTTATAAAATTATGTGGCCTTTGTTTTATTTACAATTTTCGCAATAAAAAATGATTCGCAAATTTTCATTTTCTTTTATTTATATTGTTATATTGTTGTTTTATTATTTGTTTGAATTTCTCGGGTTCCTCAATCTGACCCATTAACACAATTCCAATGTTATTATAATTTCTCAAATATTTATCTACGGAAAATAACGAACGACGCTCTAATTGTTAACGATCAATTAGTAATTAGTAATTACAAAGCAGTTCGAGGCTTGGTTTGACTCGACTTGATTCGATTCGATTCGGCGCGTGGCTTCTGGCCTTGTTAGACAAAAATTTTCCAAATCGAGTGGAAAAGAAAAGAAAAAACAGAACACTGAAAATATCTAATCTTCCCTGTTCTAAAATCAACTCGTCAACTAACCAACAGCACGCTGTCCTAAAGTCTAAATACTTTGTCTACTAAGAGTAGGTATATAGGTATAGGACGGCGAGACGCTGTGCAGCAGGTAATTTCGTAATGCGAATTGCGAAACTAGTCTCTAAATCGAGTCGAAGTAACTAACTTACTAGCTAACCGACTAACTATCCGTTCGTTATTCGCCATGTGCAGTAAAGGAAGCGTGAGGTGTATAGAAAAAATGTCAAACTAAGGGTGGAAACACCCCTGAGATTTATATTTTATTTTATTTATTTATTTATTTTTCGACATTTAAATCGCCGACTGCAGAACTAATTCGTGTTAAAAATTATGTATGTATTCATAGGTGGATATGGAGCAGGTGAAAGATAACTACATAGAAAATGTACTATATGAAATATTCGAAGAATGAAAATAATCAAAGGAAAAGTAAATTCACAAAAAATTGTCTCTCGCTTTTAGTTGGGGAAAAGAATTTTTTTTATTCAACAGTGAAAAAAAGGCGTAGAAACTGGAGTCAAAAACCTCATTATCTGTTCACAATCGTAGCTAACATATAAGCTATATAGGTACATTATGCATATACCGTGGGTTATAGAATTGCTAAATAATATGATTTCCATAAACAAATATATTCCGTGAAATATGAATTTGCGGAAGCGGCAAGTAGGTATAGTTACATAGGTAGTTATACTACACGCACTAGTAGTAGTACTACTACCTAGCTAGCCAGTGAAAGTCATCAATTTAAAATTCAATTGGACCTGATTTGGGTTCGTGAACCTTTCGCGATTTATCGCAGTTCTTAGATTCCATGATAATACCACCGTGATTTATACCTAATTCGGTTTTTTTTTTCACCCAAGAAAAACGTTCTTCTCATAAATTACGTGAATAAATTATATACTACACCTCAAATATCAGGAGTTTGCAAAAAGTTCATAAAATATAAGGCATTCAATTATTTCTATTTTATCTCAAATAATTTTTATCGTAATCAGAGAAAAAAAATTCGTCATCAATAATTATTCTGCACATTCGGTTTAAGATAGATTAAACCGAAGGAAAAAACGTATTTACACCTGCTACCTGTTATATACCAATTATAAAATACGGATAAAGTTTACGGAACGAATCGTGTCCCCGTTTTGATTTTCTACTTGTATGTATATATAGGTACCTACATCGCCTAATGGATTCTAATATATCGTGATTACGGTTGTGGCAGAGCTTATCTGGAACGTAACCTCATAGTCAGTGGAAATAATTTAGCTTGCAGAGGAGAGCCCATGCTTCTCGCATACCTACCTACATAGGTACCAGTTAAATATATATACCTATATGTATGTATATACATACGTGCAGTAAAGCTCTAAACTCTAAAACATTGAGAATAAGACTCGCTGGCGTTGATCTAGGTATATATAGATATGTATAATATATATATATATATATGTGTGTGTAATCTCGGTAGAGTTCCATACACCGAAAGCCTTCGAGACCGTTCGACTCTCGCGACTCTCGACTAGCATCAGAGTACCTACCAGCTACTAGCTAGCAAGCTAGCTAGTAGCTAGCTACTCACTCGCTCGTTCGCTTGCTCACTCACTCGCGTGGCCTCGGCCCCGGGTTAATGCCCGCTCACTGGGACAGGCGGGCGCTGGTGTTCGCTGTTGCCTGTGTCCAACGACGTGTATGACGTAAATTCGTCATACGAAATATTATCGCGGTAAACAAGTTAAGGAGAAAAATGACGAATGGTAGTCACTCCTTAATACCCCCAACCCAACTTTTTCATTTTTTTTCTTCAATTCCAAGACATAAGCGATGAATAGAAACGAATGGGTCTCTGTGCGTCAGCTAAAAATTGTTCGATATATGAAAAAGAAGAAGAAAAAAGAAAAAGAAACAGAAGAAGAGGTAAAAATTTTGTTCAGAATTCGTAAGAAATAAAAGAAATTTATAACAAAAAAAAAAAGAAAAAATCTAAAATTGCGCGAAATTAATTTTCATTTTAGATAAATCAGCACGTCGAGGACGAAAATATATAAAAGACCCTGGGTCGTATTATAATTGAAGGTCAGAAACAATGAAGCGGTCTAGTTTATTATAGGATTCTCAAGAGAGTTGCCAGATATTTCTGTAATAACGACTAGACTTACATTGGTAGCTATATCTATATATATCGTAGATTTTTACTCAAATTTTCAACAAGTCGTTAAAATATTTATATATTTTTCTAAGAAAAAAGAAAAATAATAATAATAAAAACCCATCGAGTCGTTTTATATTTTTCATATACATCTAAGGGATGTTGTTAAATCCAGCTTCGAGCCTTGGTCTAGATTTATAATACAAATTACGTATAGAATAATATATATTATAATTAATTGGCAAGTGCGGTATGATATGGTATCAAGTGATAAGGTTGATCCTAGCTTCGTTTAGTTTAGTAACAATCCAACATAGAACAAAAAAGGAAGAAAGACGAGGAAAAAAACGAAAAATAAAAAATTATGAGAAATGAAGAATAAGCTCATCCATGCTCAGATCTGTTAAAATAATAATACTTATAATAACTATAATTATAAACTATAACATTATAAAGATCATATCATATAGTATGTACTGCGATGCTGCGTTAATCGCGTTGGGCTGCAGCTGACTCGAGTTACTACACAAGGCGTCGCGTCGTCGTCTACGAACGACTACGATTAGTTTTGAGCGCGTGGGATGCGCCGAGATCCTGACCTGCATCACGGAACGGACTGCAACGGCGCTCTGACTCGCCATACACATACTATACATGTATATACAATGTACATATATATGGGACTTGCGATAGGATAGAATAAGAAAAAAAAGAAAAAAAAAGAAGAAGATGATGACGGAGGAGGAGAAGGATAGATCTTGGCTTGCGGTTCGAGAAATTCCCGCTCAATCGTGAGCACCAGGCACTATCCATACGAGTAAATATCAATGTGATAAATTATTTGACCTAAAGATTGAATAAAAATATTTGTTCATCGATTGAAAGAATTTTGATGAAAAATAACCCAACGATTTATATTTTTTAATTTTAATATTTATGATGATTCATCTATATACATGTATAGCTACATGATATATATATGTATAGGTTGGAAATCAAAGTATATATCAGATATTAGAATAAGGAGAAGGTGGTCGTAACCTAGGCAGCAATTTATCGTTAAATAAGTATCATTTAATATCCCGATTGTAATTGTAACCTCTTCTCAAGGTTGTAGATTCAATTACACAAGTATAAGTGAGAGTCTGTGTACGTTCTATGATAGTATATTATCTGGGGGTACGTAGGCTGTGACTTAATTTACGTATGTTAGTTCGAGGAGCCACTTATGTTATGACAAATAGTTAAAGAGACGCTAGCCAACGTAGGCTTTGTGTATGAAGTACATAGGTATATATGTATATCTAGTAGATTGAAGTAAATGGGACATGTCCATGCAGTTATATACAAAGGAAATTTATTATAATTACATATATATCTGTGCAAGAAAACAAATTGTCATTTCAAACGGTGCGAAAGGGGCTAAAAATTTTCTTAAAAATGAAAGATGATTTTTTTTCTTTCACACCGTTAGAAGGAAAGAAACGAAATTGATTGTCTAATATGCATGAAGAATTTGTATAAAGATCGCGAATTTTTGGTAAGATGCAACCGAGTCCAGTATAGGCGTTATTAAAATAAGAAAATAAGAAAAATAAACTGAGGAATATAATCGTTAACAGTTCATTTTATTTTCTCTATCGCATGAAGCGCTTCGCTCGTTTACTCCAATAGAAGGAAAGAGGGAAGAAGGAAAAAAAAGGCAGATCCTCTGGAGTACGATTCGCCGTATTATATAGGATAGAACTTAAATATATACTATATATGCTTTTGCATCTTATACGCTCTGCGAAATGCGAAAAAAAAAGAAAATAGAATGAAACAAAAAAGAGTGAAACATGTTTCGAGCAGTCGACGACAACTTCTTCTTCTCTTAGATACCAGCGTGGCTGAAGTATGTAATACAAGACTTTCACCCGTCTATACCAGGACCTGAAAAGTAAGTGGCTCGTTGATAAATTGAAAGTGAAAGAGAGAGAGAGAGAGAGAGAGAGAGAGAGAGAGAAAGAGAGAGAAAAGGAAGGAAGAAAAAGAAAAAAAGGGAAAAAATAACGTTTGATCTCGCGTGGGTAGTGTTTGACGTTTTAGAACAATGAGGATTATTATTCGCCCTCGATAAATAGGCAGGCAGGCAGGCAGGCAGGCAGGTAGGTAGGTGGATGAAAAGTACTTATAAGTATACGTGGTGCAAGGTACGTGAACAAGTTAAAGTAAGATAAAAGTAAAATATTGCATATACGCGATAGATGTATGTATAATGTATATAGAACATATTATGCTCAATAAGCTTGAGACTTGACGGTTAATATGCTACGATGTTGGCAAATATCGAAAGTAGCGCAGGTGCAAGCAGAACGATATCAAGAAACGGAACTACGCGAACTGAGGGTATTGTATAGTATATAAGGTAGAATTAGATACAAGTCAAAGATTATAAGCCAGCTAATCGGCGATTGGTTATTATTTTACCGTACCTCTGTTCTATGGACTAGCTATATCTATCCTATAGTTACTATATGGCATTGGTTCAATTTTTTTTATGGAATAGGATATATGAGAACTTAATCGAGGGTTACTTCACCGATGCGGCGCAATAAGGGAACGTTGCTGCACTGCACGATACAGCATTATACCTACCTATACGCGATTGTTCATTTCGATCGCTCGAATCTTATTTTTTGTCTTTTCATTTTTTTTTTCTTTCTTTCTTTCTTTCAAAAAAAAAAAAAAAAAAAGAATAGTAACCAATTAATCTGTCAGATAATTTATAGCAAATTGTGAAACGGGTTGTCGTTGTTTTTGATTTTGTTTTTTTCTTTTTTTTCCTTCTTCTTCACTTTCAATTAAATAAAAATAAAAACCGACAAATTGCAGAACCTGGGAAAAATCTAGGCGGCCAGAGAGCCTGGAGTGAAATTTGCAAGCTTGCGAGAGCGTGGTATATAGAAGGCGAGGGCTGACCTCGGCAGGCCGTCGGCCCCGCGCGAGCTGACCTCCCTCGATCTAGGGCGCTTCAACCGTCCTCTGACGTCACACGCGAACTCAGTTACTCGCTACGACCGACAACCAGCTCGATGAGTTTTAGTGACAGTGTAAAGTCGCGAAATTAGGAAAAAAAAAAAAAAAAAAAAAAAATTGGAATGAAGAAAAGAAAAAAAATTGTCAAAAATTAGAAATTATAAACGACTCAATGATTAGAAAACCTTGGAGAGGATTGATTGCTTAGAAAAATTTGCAATCTGCGAACAGAAGAAAATAAATAATTTTTTTTTCAATTTTTGCAATTTCTTTCTTTACATTCTGGAATACACACAGATCCCCGTAGTTTTTGAAAATCATTGTGATTTCGGTTATCCATAGTTGTATAGGTGTGTGGTGATTCCCCAGAACCCTATTCATTGAATATGTCCTAAATTTATGCGTGGTAAAGCTGTGGTATCACGTCTGCGCGATTCAAACCCTCGCAATCGCTATTGTCACGGTCGCAAATAAGTCGCACCAACACCGGCTCCCATGAATTATGATAAAGAGTTTGATAGGTCGATAGGAGCCGGCCCAGATACGGAGACTTACACCGGGCCAATGAACTTTGGAGGACAAATTTTACCTATACTTATTCAGTTGGTTATAGCTATTATACGTATGTAGACATACACATGTATAACTATACGATACGTGATGAAAATGAGACGCTTTCGTGTTGTTTAACTAATCTTGATCATAAATATATCTTCTATACCCTATCCCATATACCCTACATATACATATATACAGGCTATAGTGCGATTTTGTAATTCATTTCTGAGAAGAAAAAATACATTTTCTTTCGGAGTGTAGAATAATTGTATAGAAAGTATATTTAATATACCAAAAATCTCCAATCCTAGAGTCGATTATAAAGTTTTCACTATATATTCTTTTTTTATTTTTGTTATTTATTTATTTATTTTTTTTCGAGATAAGAATGGCGATACTATAGCTACCTGTGATATACACGGTGCTCTATATTGAACTTGGTCAAATATTGAAGAGAAATAAATAAATAAAAAAAATGAGTGATAAATTCTGCGAACGGATGTAGACGTCGTTGGTGTATAGGTACATACCTAGATATGTAGAACATTTTCTAAAAATATTATTTCACGCCGTGAGTCCAGGCGACGCCAAGGTTATTCAATATTGATATTTAATCTCGAGATTGCCAGCTAAGATATACCTGTGCAAGCTATAGGTGTTATAATTATAAATAAAATTTTGCCAATTCAAATCGAAGACTTGACTACGCCGATTTAAAATAAATCATATCTCGACAGATGTAGATGAATCACCCAAATGACACAATGTTCATTTTTTTGTTGGCTTTCACATGAGAATTCAAAATCCGAAAAGGACAGACACTACGAGTGTGAAACAAAAAAAAAAAAAAAACGACCGTGATGCATCCTTCGATCTATAATATACCATCTAGAAAAATTCTTTCTTCCAATTTTCAAAATGAGTAAATGTAATTCCGGATTCCCAGTAATATCCAAAAGTAGAGGTATACATAATATACATCGCGATGTAAAGGTATATTAACATTTACAAATAAAGAAATAATTTCTGATCACGCGATTAAAAGCTCGTTCGATCGCTAGGTCAAAGGTCACGGCGTTTTGCAGGAGTTCGTCGTCCGCTTGCACACACCTCTTATCAAATATATATATATATAAATATAGTATATCGCATGTCGTGGAGGTTGATTCTTGAAGAGGTAAGAAAAAAAAGAAAAAAAAAAAAAAAAAACAAACGATGATAACATATGGAAAGGGTGAATGAACAAAGAAAAAAAAAAAGAATTTGCAAATTCTTCTTTTTCGTGAAATTTCATTTTATTTGAAATGAAAACGCAACGAGTTCCTCAAAGATAGACGTATACGCATGGATATATTTTGATGAATAATATGATTGATGAATAATACGAGGTTTGCGCGAACACCGTAACGTTTTATAATAATATATGTATAGGAAGGGCGAATAACGAAGCCGAACCACTGTTAAAACGACCTCGAGTTAAGGCCTTCGGAGCTTGAGCCAAGTGATTGTTGAACAAGAATGCAGTATTTCGCTATCTTCTAAGTTATAACGCAACGTAACGCTCCGTTAACTTTCCTACTGCCACGTATAATATACTACTATGTGGTTAAAATTAAACTTTCGTCATTCTAGTTATAGTTACATACTAGTTTCTTAGACTGCTGCCTGGATATAGGTTTGTAGGATAAATATAAATTAGAAATTCTTATTTCGCATTTCGAATAAAAAAAAATTCAAAAACAAATTCGCTATAATAGTCGAATAATTAACGAAATTCGGTTAAATTAAAAATTCTATCATATTCAGCCGTTGTATTACATACATGTATACGTGTATATAGTATATCTATGTAGGTACATGATCTATCGATCGTAGGATAATGATAAATGATAATAATTATCCCATAATATGATAGTGCGAAATAACAAACTGAGGGCATGGTGGCCGAGTTTGCGCAGTCTAATAACTATAGCAACACGTAAGTTGAATAGTAGGTACAGCTAGATATCAGGAACGAGGCTATATATCGAAATAATAAAATGATACCTACGTACTAGGACTGATTGTAGGTAAAGGTACCTACCTATACTAATGCTGACTGGGCTTTGCGCTAGAGCCGTGCCCAGTGAACCAGGATAATCCAGGATCATATTTTTAACGTTGTTATACCAGCTGCTGTCCGTAACAAGGTATATAGGTAGGGTATATACGCATTCGCGCATTCGCCTATATAGGATAAGATATAGAACTAGTAGGTACCTACGTTGCGAACTATTTGCAATCGCGGTCTTCTGCAGTGGGCGGGAAAAGCTTTGGTATATATATGGTAATTTTCTCAAATAGGTATATATATAGGTACCTACGAAGAATTGGGAGAATCTTCGTACAGCTATTTCAGGGTATAGAGAAACTGATCTGAGATTCTTATTCAGAATTCTGAAATAGTGGAACAAGAGTTTTTTGTTTTTTGTTTTTTGTTTTTTGTTTCGCGATTTTTTTCTTTAGAAAGCTCGTCATCGTTGGAATAATGTTATTCGTATTATGAGAAGAAGAGATCGTTGCCGAATAGTTAAAGAAAGAAATGATTTCTTTCGCAAAGTTATATAAAGGTATAAAATTCCAAATTTTATTTCAACGACGAGATAAGACGGATATAGGTGCGTATCAGCCAGAGTCTCGATAACCGCGTGTGTGTGTGCGTACGATGCCTATTATGAAATCGAGAATGAGAATGAGAATGAGAATGAACCACGAGTAGGTATGTGTAACGGTGAGCTTGTACGTTAGTTAAGAGACGCCGGGCAACGCCGGGCGTCGAACCCGGCTTCGTTCGCGTTACGAAATGAGGAACTTTCGAATCGGAAATTACATTTGCCGTGTACTATACGGTGCGGACCAAAGAGATTCTAACGAACAATTTTCACTATAGAGAAGAAAAAGATTTTTCTATTTTTTCGTCAATTTCAATTTTTTTTTTTTTTTTTTCTCATAAATATATAACACAGGTATAACGATCGAACGAATTTAATTATAGACACAAATCGTTGCAATACTAGTTATACAGTATTTAATTTTTCTTTCTTTTTATCAGCTATTTATTTCCTTTCCTTTTTTTTTCACTCAATTACTTACTGATACAAGTTTCTATGCAATCGATCGTAGGTAGGTATATATACATATCTAGCATGTCCCAAGTGCACAGTAGTATAATCTTGCGAAAGTCATTTAGTTCGAGATCCATATGCGATATAAAACTGCGGCAACGAATTGCGATAAATAATTGTGCATATAGTTCGAAATCGCGTAAAGATTATAAAATTCTTATAATTTACTCTAGAGCTTCGTAGGTATTTATGTATATATATAAATATTGTACATAGATAGATATAAAGAAGGAATGAATGAATAAATAAATTCGAAGAAAAAAAAAAAAAAAAACCAGAGTAGCAAACGAAAAAAAAAAAATGTAAAATGTGTAAGAATTACAGCAGCTCGCTGTGATTATGGAACTTATTGCACAATGCATGTATAGTATGTAGGTACGTGTGCGCGCTGCTGCACCGCTCGAGTTGCTGAAGTCCACTGAACCCTCTCGATCTTTTTAATTGAGCGGTAAGCTCGAGGGCATCGAACACTTATATCTTATATCTACATATTATATACCTATGTATGTGCTACATAGACAAGCGTGGATTCCCGTTAGACATAAGAGATTAAGTAAAGCAATAAAATTAAAGCTTTGTGTATTCGGTGTCGTTACCTTTAGTCAAAAGGTGTATGAGATCTAAAAAAGCGTAATTTTGTGAAATTTTTTCGTCAATAAATTTAAGATAGGTAATAATTGAACAATTTGATATACATTCGTAGTTGTGGAATCGGTTTTCATAATTGAAACTTTGACCTCGATAAACGGAAAATTATACGAACGTTGATATGATCGTTACACGAAGAGGAGTGGGATCAGGACGATAAAATCTTGAGGAATTATAGGCCCGTAGTTAATACTGCGGGGTTTCCCCAGACGCGAGCGATAATAAAAAGCGAAAAAAAAGAAAGGAGAAGAAAAAAAAACAGGCTTTCAGCAGTGAGACGACCAGGACACTTTCGGACTGACAATCCCTGTTCAGTTTAGTCACTGATTCGCATAAACTAACTCTCTCGGCCGAACGATACTCTAACGAATTCGAAGCGTATAATGTATATAGTACCTATAGGCACTAAAGCGGGTCGAAAGACACTTTCGTTTTCCGATGTCCCCGATCGCTACTCGAGACCTGTAAGCATCTCTTTGTCCATCACAAATGATAAGGATGAGGATAAAGAGGATAATTTTCGTTAATTGTCATTGTAATACAAAGATTTCAAGTTAAAACCAGGGTACGTACCCCAAGTTTGAATCCGGTATACGAATAACTTTTCATTTTTTACTTTATATTTTTTGTCCGAGGAACGATAGTAATTATATCATGAATTCGAAATCTCCCGTTCCGGAAAGTAAGGACATTCCATTTTTCATCCCCTCGAAGCTTTCTACGGATACCGAGATATTGGGGTGACGAGAAATTCCCAAAAAGAAACTTCCGAGACCGCGCGACCCTCGCCGGTTGCTTTATGTACGAGGGCATCGAACCCGGGTCACCAGGACGCACCACCCCACGACCCAGGGCCCGCCCCCAAGGCTTGGAAGCGCTTAATTAACCCGAAAAAATTGGGGATGAAAAAAAAAAGAAAAATAAAAACTTAAAAAAAAAAAAAAAAGAAAGAAGAGATAACGGAAGAATTTTTATCTTCGATGTGAAGCACCGAATGAATTAGAAAAAACCAAAAGGTAAAATTAGGAAGAAGAAGAAAAAAGTACGTGACACGCAATTGAAAATGAATGGTAAATTCTGGTTTACAGATAATAAAATGACACGAAACATCCATATACACCTCTATAACATCCACCCATGGTCCTAAAATAGCACGATGCAATGCATACGATGGAAATCAATGAGAGTGGTACCGTTGGTATCCGCTGGTATCTGCGATACAGGGACAGACGCGTTGGTGTCGAACCGGGAGGCCAGTGATTGTCGGATTGTTTGTCGGTGTTAATATTAGTATTCGTATCGGTGCGCATTCGTATATAATATATATATGTATATATATACACCTATATATATATATATATAAGAGTCTCACTCTTGGCTGTTATAATAAAGCGCGAGCGTTTACCGCGTATAGATATATATATATTCATATATATATATATATGTGTATGTGAATAATACGTGTGGCATCGCGAGTTTATAAAACGGTGTGCGTGTCTTACGTGTGTCGCGCACGACGCCCCAGATTCGCTTGGGTTCAACACTCCCTATCGAGGTGACTGCTGCTTGCCGCTTGCTTGCTTGCTGCTTGCCCGTTGCACAACAACAACCGTCCAAGTCCCTGCACAGCCTGATATGTCTTACTCATACATCCGCACCACCTCGACCTCCTCCTTTTCCCCTTCTCTTAATCGAAAATAAATTGGTGGCCCAAAATTTTTGGCAAAACAAAAAATTAACAGACAAACTTTTTCATTTCATATTTTATACATTTTTTGGTTTTTTTTTTCACTTTTTGCAAAAGCGCGATATAAAAATCGCGAGAAAGTATTTTCAGGGAATCAGCTGCGTCTCGATATAGTTACCAGCTACCTACTTGACATTCTTATCAATATCGGTGCAAAAAAAATTTGTATCAATTTTTTTCCTTCAATACCAAAATCTGAACGAAATGATAATATAAGGGATAAAATAATAATGATGATAATAATAATAATATAATAATAATATAATATTTATCTAACGATGAGCACCGCTGAGGTTGGTTCAGTGTGTAATAGTTTCGATTGAAAGGAGGTTACGAAGTGATTGAACTTTGCGTTAAATGTGTGCGAGAGAGCGAGGATCGCAGGCGCATGAATTTATACCCCAGCTCCCTTGTTGCTGCTAGTACTGTACATATATGTATATATATATGTCTGCATATATGCACCTCGTACATCTCTGTTAGCTGTACATTAGCTAGATCACAATAACGATCTCTGCACCGCTCTGCTCAGCTCAGCTTTAGAGATTTTATCATTATACATATATCTAGGTACAGATTTGTCGGTGTGTAAAAAAAAAAAAAAAAAAAAAAAAAAAAAAATTTGATACAGGTACTATAAATGTTACTACGCAATATCGTACAAAGGTAGATACATAGTTGGGTATATAACTATAAGTTATATTATTAGACTAGAGGTGAAAAACACAGCTAGTTCACCGTAAAATCCGGCTTGGAAATAAATATTGAATTAAGACTATCATCGGTGTACCTAATATTAGTCTTCTAAATTACCCATTATGCAAGTTTTGGGTCAATTGACCAGACTAGACCGAGCCGAACCGAACATCGGCACGTGAAGTCAAAAAACATATTTGAAACAGGGAAAAATATTTAAAAAAAAAAAAAAAACCCAGAAAAACAGAAAAGAAAAGGAAAGAAAAACGACGGGAATTAAGGAAATAACAGAATAAACTAATCTCTCATACGTCATGACACACATGTTAAAAATAAATAAATAAATAAATAAATAAATGAATGAATGAATGAATGAATGAATGAATGAATGAATGAATGAACGAATGAATAAAGGATATATTTGAATTTGTGTAAATAGTGAAAAGTGCAGCAACGCTTATCATAAGTAATTATAAAGAAAAGAACCACTTTCACGGTAACACGCGAGTAAGTCAGTCACTCAGTCAGTGAGTCAGTCAGTCAGTCAGTCACCAACACGTCCAGCTGATTGTAGACTTGGTTAGCTTATACACTGACAGTCGCCTATGAGCCGAGGCAGCGTGGTAGATAGAGATTGTAAAGTGTAGAGTATAGACTTACAGAGTGTAGAGTGTAAAGTGTAGAATGTATAATGTGTAGTCGGTTAAAGAAAGCGAAATCACTGCAAGCAGCAGGCTTATACCATAGAGGTAGTGTTATAACACAGCTGAGAGAAGCAAGTTGCCTAACGAGAAATTACACAACCCATACACAACACACGTTGGTTTACTCAAGTTTTACCAAACTTGATGTATGTACCAGTACCTACGTAATTACTGCATTGTAGTACTACATATGTTATAGGCGTAGGTATATTACCCCCACCAAGAGAGTTATGCATGTGCATATATATATATGAAACATGGTCACCAATTAATGGAAAAAATAGTTCGAGTCACTACGAATCATTACGGACTTCGTTATACAATTAAAAAACTAAATTTTAACCCATTACCCATAGGTAGATACATATAGCTTTTATTTCATCCGTTATTGCCTTAAACTTCTCTAATTGATTCTGTATAATAATGGAAAAACCGAGTCGAAGAAAAGACAAGGTTATCTATTCGTTTCGATGTAATTAGCAAAAAAAAACTGTAGAATCGAGATGGTATAATTAAAACAAAAATAATAAAAATTGAAGAAAAAAAAAGAAAAAAAAATGTAAAACAAAATTCGCACGGATCGATTCAACAGCGGCTTTATCGTCTGCTACTACTACTGAAAGGTAGCTGAGAAACGAATCATCTCGGTCGCAGTAGGTAAGCCTCGTACGAAACGGGCGAGTAGGTATAAGTAGTGAACGGGCGTTGTTGGTCAGACAGTATCACGCGAAAAGTACGAAGTAGTGTAGGCCGGTACCGTAACGGCGCCACAACCCAGGGCGTTATTACGACTTTGAAACCCACCATCATGGCATCTGGCGTCGAGTATATGAACCACGTTGTCAACATACGTTATACTACAAAACCCACGTGGCTCACGGACCACGTGGCGAGAAGATCGGACAAATATACTCGCATGTGTATCCGTTCTTCATTTTTTTATTTTTTCATTTTTAATTTTTTTCATTTTCACATTTCAATTCAAGAAGAAGTAAGCGAAAAAATTGAGCGATATTATTTGTTCATCTCGCAAATTTATGTATAGGTATTTAAATAATAATGAATATCCAGGTTCATCCAATTCCGATAAATTGCCAATACAATGATGTTGAAAAAAGTCACCTGCGCGGAAAATAAAATGTCACGAAAATACGTTAGAAAAAATAGAAATTAAAATGAAAAAAACCATCAAGCAAAAACGGGAGAACGAAAAGTGTTTTATTTTTATTTTTTTTATTTTTTCAAATATCGAATCAATTAGTGAATCCTGTTAGGGAAGTAGAAAAAAAAGGGGGTGTAAATCAGTACTGGTCATCCCGTTCCCTCTTTCCCTCCCTCACTTTCACAAACCCTGCAGAATTTGACCCTAAAAAGATATACCAGATTTGGGCGATTGAATTGATCGAAACGGTTGAATTTCCGATATGCGCGAGTTGACTGACGCGTGGTTGACACCGCTTGACCTTTTCGACATCAGGAAAGGCAGGAGCAGCAGGAGCAGCAGGACCAGCAGCAACAGCAACCTTCGCAACCTTCGAAATCTTCGCAGCCTTGACCCCGACCCCGTGCCCGGGACCATCCGAGCTCGATTCAAGCTACAGGCTGTTCAGCCTAGCAACCGGTCAACTGTTAGCTAACTCACTACTTCCTATCCTATCCCGGTGATCAAATGATGATAAAATAAAGTTTATCACTGCCCGAGTATTGTATATAAATTTTGAAGATCAATTTTGCCGAAATTAAGGTAACAATGATTTTGGTGATTCCGAGAATATACAGAGGATAAGTTTCACTTTGACTGCATCAAGTATCCAATTAAAACCCAATTTCGTTGAACTTTGGCGAAATTCTATCTATAATGGGGTCAGACCGGACAGTTTCTTGAAAAATAAACTACCCTGTTTTATTACGAGTCAAGAAATGAATGAGATCATCGATAAAGTGGTTTGTAATGTGTCTAATTTGTCGTATATACACGTGATAAAGCTTGTGTCAAAATTAAGTATAGATTGTAGAAATTTTGACACAAGTAGTTATAACGACGTTGGAAAACCAGGAAGCGTAAAGCCGCACGGATCTGGCCATTTACCAAAGTTGTACATAACCGAGTTTGTGGTAAGGGGAATGGGGGGGGGGGGGGGGGGGGATGGAGCGATAGTACATACATACATCGACGTATATATCGCATATATACCTATATACCCACGCATATAGGTATACGGCTCAGAATCTCCCACTCTCGGTTCTCTCAGCGCGAGGAGAGACCTTCACCTTGTTTAGCCTTCACCCTGGCGTTTGCTAGCGTTCCAGAACACGATGCGACTGTATTTAACACACGGATACATACACATGTAAGTTTGTAGCTGCGTAGGTACCTATGTATTTATGTATTAATCTCTTCTATAACACACACACATACGCTTATATCCCTATAAATGTCAGAGATGCTCACATCGGTAGGTAGGATATAATAAGGTATACCGGCCCACGCAGAGATCGTAGCTGAAGGGATGATTAAGCGGCCAGAATATATACCTAGATGAATTTTTTTCCCGAGCTGTATACTACATAAACGGGGGTGACAATTTTTTTTTTTTTCTTCTTTTCTAACTTTCTTTCGATAAAATATTAATCCTATATGAAATAACGAAATTTATTGAAAATTCTATACTTTCCGCGAAAACATCGATTCTCCATTTTCCTTATTCGACATATTTGTTACCGTAGGAAGATATATTATGGGGTACTATACGGAGGGAGAGACTAAACTCTGGGTCTGTGCTTGGGGAGATAGTTCAGGGTCAGGGCCGCGGCCGTGGCAGTCACCTTCCTTCCTCCCTCGAATCCCCGGTCTGGTCCAGAACTCCGGGACTCTGGGACTCCGGGATTTGGTGGTACCTGCGGGATTGGTAGGCACGATGAGGCGAGCTGAGGCGAGGAGGAGGTGAGGAAACGAACCACGTGCCGCTCTCGGTAGTCATGACAACGACGACCTTGTCCCGCGCAACCAGCCCCAGAGTCCCTTTTCCTCTCCACCCTCGCGGGGATACACAATGACTTCCGGGCGGTACGCGAAATCCTCATCTCTACCACGTGGCGTCAAGGCAGCTGTCCGCGTTAAGGAATAGGATTGCCATGACAATGAGATCGCGGGATATACATATACCCAGACGTGTATGCCTAGGTATGAATTTAATAAAGGGAAGAATTCAAATCCTGCTTTCGAAGGACCCAGAATATTAGCCTGTGAGGGGTAGTTTTTGACAATTTTAAACTCCATATCCTAGTAGCTGAATTATTGTTTCTAAATCATACGCGAATTTTCTTCCCATTTTTCCCCATTATTTCATCCCTTAAATATGTCGTTCCCAGTGGAAGATTGATCCCCTAAAAATCCGAGTAAGATGAAAAATGTCTTAAAGGTAACTCAAATGACACGTGAAACGAGCTACTTCGTTTTCCAAGATAGATGTAGGTGCCTATATGTAACTTTGGTGAGAACAAAAATCGACCAATATGTGTAAAGTAGTCCGAACAAAAAGCCATAAGGATTATGAAAAGCTTTCTTCTTCGATTAATTTCATGAACGACTATTATCGGGGTTAAAGAAAGATAAGAGCAATCTTTGAGCTGCAATAAAAATACTTTGAACTTTTTTGCATATCCTTCTGCACAGTATATATGTATGTAAAAAATTGACTAAACAAAGAAAGAAAGGGGGAAAGCTCGGGGCTGTTTTTATTGGTTCTTATGAGTCTGGCTCTTTGGGGGTTGCGTGACTACACACTACCAAGTCACCCCAATAGTAATCTGCTATATATTCCTCTATACGTTCATGGGGCAGACGGTCGACACTAGATGCTGAACGTTGAACGCCGACGCAAAGGTTCTGGTATCCCGTATCTCTTTGTCCCTAGAGTATAAGTGGGTGGGAATAAACGAAGGGGTAGATTATATGTGCAGACTTCCATAGGGGACGAATAGGTACATTCAGTATCAACAACGTGATGCAATTCAGGACAAAGACTGCAATTATATAGTCAGTCAGAATTCTGCGATGATCTTCCTCTCGTCTTTGTTATACAGATTTTAACAAGCCGAGACACGTGCTTCGTCTTCCTCTATATTTATCATTGACATTGTTCAACACCCTTTTGTTGCTGCACAACTCAATATCTATATTTGGGAAACGGGATTCGGGTATGATTATCAGCGATACTACTTCCTGTATCTCTGTTGTCTGTTCGAGGCCTAATTTAGGGAATTTTTGAATGATAAATAATTAATTTCACGGATTCGGAATGGAAGAAATGTCGAAAATCTCGCGAAGAAAAATGAGAAACTGAATTTATAAAGTCGTAAAAAATGTCCGGTTATTATAGTACGCGTGCGTATATGGGGGATGAAATAACGACTTTGCAGGAAAATCGCACGCCCTTCGCGTCGAGGACAAGGACGATGAAAAAGAGGCCTCCCTCCGACGCTACCTCTAACTCAACTTCTCTCTGTCTCTGTCTCTGTCTCTGCCTCTCTCTCTCTCTCTCTCTCTTCTCTCAGGATCAAGGTCCCGGGACGATGCGATTCAGCGGTCCTTGTCCCGCTGAAGGAAGGAAGGAACGGAACGAACGAGAGGTCCGACGTACGACGGGGGTGCATCGTAAAACCACTACAAAGGACTAGGCTGCAAGTTGGGGCGCCGCCGCGTGGCGTGGCCATAGCAACCGGGAGCAGCAGCTCCACGGTACAATCAATAAAATGCAACATTCAGACGTTACTAGAGTTCTAAATAAAATGAAACTCTCTGTATAGGTATGTTCGAACGAAAAAGAAATCCGAAAAACAAGAAGAAACGAAAAAAAAAAAAATCGTCAGGAAAACAAACTAAATAAATATATCAATTACTTAATTAATTAATTGATTGCCTGGTTATCAATTCGTGATGTTAGAAATTTTGCATCATTTGCCAAAGTATGATATGATTTATGTGATAATAATTTTGTTTGCATCTGCAGTTTCGTTCATATAATATTGTATATAATTATATGATAAATTTCTGCAACTAAATGATGTATGTTAGTCGCAAATCTATTTAAAACCATAGCAGCGATGATCGTAGGAATGAATAAGGTTCGCCGGACTTTCGTCCCCAGTTTGTCCTTGCCTCCGTTCAAGGTCCTCGGAATTCATCCCCCATCGGTGCACCCAGCTACGTAGTCTATCGGTGTTTCCATGACGACCGCCGCAAACTACCCTTGCAACGTCCTACGAACTGCGTCTAACCTATGGTACTTCTACCTATAGTTATACCTACGACTTGCGGGTTTCACGTTTTACGCTGTTGCAGCAAATTCACGAAACGTAGTACCAGGGGATGAAGTGAAATTATATATACGAACGCGTATATTTCTGAAGGCCTTTCACCTCTTTTATTCAGCCTCTTCTCATATAATTTACGCCGCATGAATATAGACATATGTGGGTATGCGTTTTCTACGTGATAAAAATATATTTTTTCCAAAATTATCAATCGCGTTTTTTATCCCCGAAATCTGTCGCCAAAGTTCAGATTGGTATATAGCCCATAGTTCGATAAGCTGTATGACCAAAAACCAAACAGAGGTTTTTTCTTTTTTCCTTCTTTTCCTTTTTTTGTTTTTTTTGTTTTTTTTTTGTTTTTTTGTTTCACCTTCTTCGTCCCTGGAAACGAGTCTGTTGGGAAATTAAAGGGATTGCTTTTCAACCCTGATGATACCACATAGGTATAGGATGTGCCTCGCCCTTTTACGTACCTATGAGAGAGGATAGAAAACGCTACTGTGCAACTTTTACAGTTTTTATGTTAGACGCGGGTCACGCAATGTTCGACTGTCTTATTGGCTAACTAATGTAAACCAAAGACTGATCTTGCATAATAATCACGAGTTTTATCAATATTCCGGCATTACACACGAGGATTCTGACTTGGTATAGGAATAAACTGCAATCGTGAATATTACCAACTCTCGGAAAATGTGGTAGAATATGGTTTTAAAGCTTTGCGAAGTGGAAGGGTGTAAAATAAAAAGCTGTGAAATTCTTCCATTTTTATTCTTTTCAACTTGGGTGTAGGTTTATGTGTATATATATTATATATATACACGTATGTATGCGTATGTATAAGTCCAATTCCGGGCATCGACCCTTTGGAAAGAGCCTAGCGTCGTCGCGACGTCGGTTACGTCCCACGATCAGATTGTCGTACGTTCTAGGCTGAAACGCAAATATTTGTTCATCCCCCTCCTAGTCCGTGCACCCCCGTTTCTACTAGAGTCGAATAACTTTACCGAGGTTCTTAAGGTCGACGAAAATGACGCCGTCACCTTGACGTTAAATTGAGATAGGGTGGTGGGTGGTTACGCGGCTTACGATTTAATCCCCATACTTATGAAAAGAAGAAGAAATAAAAATAAAAAAGGAAGGAAATAAATAAAGAAAGAAAGAAAGACGAGATAAAGAAAGTGAATAAAAACGTTAAGAAACGTTTCAGAAATTCAGCTTAATGTTGCGAAGTGAAAAGAAGAATAGATTAGCGCTCTCATTCGCGTTACATAATTAGGAAATAAATTCGTCAGTATTGAATCTTTGCAGTAAATTGGCTGAACAATTATTATCGACATATGAAATCAAAATGATAAATCAAAGTTATGATCGAAAATAAAATCACCTACATATTACAGTGATAAGAAGTTTTCGCATGTGTAATGGGTAGGTATAGTATAGTATTTGGTTATTTCTTTTCGCCATCATCGCGATTCGCGGTCGCCGACATTTGAGTGCAGTAGCCACACGGAGTAGGTTACCCCAGGACCTTCACCGCTTCCTTTGGGGTCGGCGTCCGCGTCCAGTGGGTTAAAGCGGGTCGGCTACCTCGCTATGAGAAAGAGAGAGAGAAGGCGAGTGAGAGGCCTACAGCTTATGTTAGACTCGAACTTTTTCGCCATTCCAATATACATACCTACATACCTATAGGATACAAAGATATATATATATATGTACTACAGTGTAGTGCAGTGCAATTCAGCCTCACGTTCCGTGGATTCGTTTTCGGTCTAATGGACCGGTAAGATAAAAAAAAGAAAAAAGAAAAAAAAAAAAAAATAATAAGAGCTATGTATGTCTGAAATTTTTTTTCTTTCGCTCGAAATTATAGTAGCTACATTGAGAGAGGGTACTATATAAACTAATCTTTCTTATGTATGATGTATGAATTATAAAGCGATAATATATGCATGTAGCAGTTAGATCTCTGCTGCAGCTGCATATATATATATATATATATATATATGTAACACGCATAGAATTGAATATATATATATATATATATTCAATTCTATGCGTGTTACACGTACGTGGATATTTCGTACACACATAGTATACACGTATCTATGTAGGCCTGGAACTCGATGACACTGTAGTACATATGTATATTAATGGGTCAGTGGCATTGGGTGCCGACTGCGCGGAGTATACTGCAACGAACCTTGAGCAAGCCATTGCACTTTTACGCAGCTCTCCAATCTCTCCGGTGTTTAATATTTTCCTTAGTTGAATTGACATTTTTCAACACGATTAAAATCACGATCGATGTTAGGAAAAGGGTGGAGAAAAAATATTGTACATTTTCTTTTTTTTTTTTAAAGAAAAAAAAACTAGTTCGAAAAATTGAAGCAGAAAAAAAAAATGATTTTTCGAAATTTCCTGCATTATGATTTCGTAAATTTGATTTATTCAACCCATGTATGCACATTTATATTACACATGTGCATATATATGCAGTAAATACATTTCTCCCCGCATATACTAGTCCGCACGAAGAAAACGGCGTAATCTTTGTCTGCGAATGGCGAAACTGTTGGCACGCGTGATGCGTGCCACACGTGTCAACGGCTACGGCTAACACGGGGCAGAGACCTCGAGGCAGGCCACTGCACCGTTGACCTTGTCCCAGCTATGTCCCGTCCCGTCCCAACGCAATGCAATGCAACGAAACGAAACGAAACGGAACGGAACGAAACTAAACTAATCGAAACGAAACGAAACGTTCTGCTCTCCCTGACGACGAGTGTACCTCGAGAGATTATGAGTAATAGTAACCGCGTGCGGAAAGAGAAAAATTGGCAATTTGTTGGAAAAATTTAGTCCGATTATTATTTAAGTAGCGAAACTAAGGTTGGCTCCGAATCATTTACAGACAGCGGTAGCAAGATCATAAATAAAGAATTTTCAAAGGATCGTAAATCACGTAGTTGAATATCAAGCAATTATTTAGAACCGAAATAACATCATGGGTCATTAGATGTCATACCCTCGGTTCGGTAACTGCAGTAGTTGACCTCGAAAAATGACCGCGTTAATGAAATTTATTGCCGAGAAAATGGGAGGATTTTGACCTTGTATATTCATCATCGTGGGGTTTAAAACTACTCTCGACTATTCCGACGAGTTTCTTCTCTAGGTTGAAAATTTTTGGTTTTAGAATTTTCTGCCGAGCGAAAAACCCGCCATCCTTTGTCGTAATTTTGAAAAATGGGTTAACCCTTCATTCCCCATTTTCAACTGAACATTCCATGAAAATGTGGGATAGAAAGGAATCGAATAAATGCCATGGGTGTTATTTTATCGACCCTTTCCCACCCCTGCAATATTCCGGATACTATATAGACATAGTTTTATGTTATATAGGTAAAAGCTTGCGCAGGTAGGTATGTGCATTAATACCCAGAATGCAGCAGCAACAGCAGCTGCGACTTATATATATGTATAGGAGGAGAAATCCGTGTTCCTTGAATTTGGAAAACCTAATTCCCACGCAAAAACGATTTTATTCCGATAAATTCACCCCTAACAACGCATCTTTATAAAATCATTCCTTTTCTATGCCAATTCTCTGACCCAAAATAGTAAAAGGGTTTTCTTCTCGAGGGTTTACGTGTCTAGAGAAGTGCAGGTAGATTCGTAGACTGCCTATATATGTATATACGCATACGCACATGCTCATGCACATGCACATGGATTCTGTGCTCCAGATTTATCATTGTACCTTGCGCTTTGGCTAGACAGACGACGACTCTTTTGTGTGATGCGATCTTTTATTTAATGTCCTTTCAATTTCTGGCTGTTATACTGCCCCGAATTTCTCGGTAAAATTGAGTGAATAAGAATTCAGATGATTCGATTTTATTCATTGATTTGTTTTTTTATTTTATTTTATTTTTTTCATTCATCTTTTCCTGCTCCAAAAATCAAGTATAAGTTTGAAAATTTTCTTCCTTTGTAAATTTTCTCAGCGTTATATGATGATTGGTCGTGATTGCAGACATAGATGGATGAAACGGAGATCCAACTTTCTTGGGAAAGTGGCCAAGGTCGGGAGCAGTAAACACCGATCGTAGTCATGGAAACGACGAAAAACCCCCTGTCGTAGGGGCTAGGGGGTAGGGAGTAGGGGAGGCAGAGGAAAGGAGGGAATAAATCCAGGAGGCACAAGGGTAACCCTGAACGCATCAAGGACACCCTTTGTGCCCATCCTCCGTCTTCTTTCGGCTTTCCCTCCCTGCATCAGCAAAAGCCCTGTGGCTCTTGGAATTCCGCGTCTTTTTATAGAGGAAATTAGTTTGTTCTTACTACATCGAAGCTAGAAGACAAATTGATGGTTCAATTCTCTCTCTCTCTCTCTCTCTCTCTCTCTATCTCTCTCATTCTATTCTCATTCTCATTGTCGAAAAAATAAGAATACTACAGTGTATTGATAAACGTAACGAACAAAGTAAACGCATGTACTCCACTGTAGTCCCCCATTGTCTACTCTCGTAGTAATCCATATGTACTTGCATATACTGCAGCTGAATGACAAATAACGAGAAATGAATAAATTCTCTCAGATGAAAACAGAACTCGAGTTCAATTACCCTTGATTGTCTGACGGTTTCCATTTATTATTATTTTCTTTTCTTATTCTCTTTTTATTCACACGTAATCGCTGCTGTTGATGCAGCAGGCGATTCTTCCCTTGTCTCCTTCAGTCTGGTTCATTCGCTCCAGAAGTTTTTCTTTCGTTACTTTTTATTTATTTATTTGTTTGCTTATTTTTTTTTCCTTTCTCTCTCTCTCTCTCTCTCTCTCTCTCTCTCTTTCTTTCTCGTTTTCTCTGAGTGCAATGCGTAGATATTTTCACATATCGCAATGTGTGCGCATTCAAGAGTATTTATCTCCACCCAGATAAGAGTGACGATACAGTAGCCATAACGCTACGTACATACCTACTTCGAAATTCTTTATGTTTCTTATTCCTCACTTCTTTTCTTTCATAATGAATTTGCACACAGATATATAGGTGTGTATGTATAATACATATGGAGCTAATTTACCACCGAGCTTTTTTGAGCCCCGAATTAATCCGCTATTCAAAGCTTGAGAGTATCTTTTATACTCTATACAGCAGCGCTTAAAGACCCTCAAACGATGAGATATTTAATAATTAAGAAAATCCCTGCTGCACTAAGTAAGAAAGAAACAAAGGCTCCATCCACCATGTGGATATAAGGTAAGCCCTTCCCCTCTTTTACTCAACAGTTCGTTCGTCTTAGCTCACGTAAATGTGGGTACACGCATATACGCAGATATCGTTTTATAGTATACATATGTATACATTTATATACATACATACATACACACGTCGTCGCTAAGCCCTGCGACGTGGTGCAAAGGGCCTACGAGGACGTGGCGATCGGGTCTCTGACCGTTCATAGGGGCCAACGTTCGCTTTGGACCTTGAAACACCAGAGTGCGAAGCTCCGAGAACACGAACCGCGGATTGTACTTGCGGGCTGAAACAACTACCAACACAAACGCACTATACGCGTCCCACGTATCTACGTAGGTACCTACGTTCATCCATAAATAAATAAGTAAGTAAGTAAGTAAGTAAGTAAGTAAGTGAGTGGGTGAGTGAGTGAGTAAGTAGATCGATGAGGGACAGGCAGGGAGCATCAGGCGCCAATGTTCGAAGATTCAACGATCGTGAAACAATCTGTGTATACCTTAGAATATACTATATATATATATATATGAGTTATATAGCAATAGAACGCTCAATTTGAGGATGTTGGGTAAATCCTGATACCCCGCGGCGCGTATTTAGTTCAGTAATGACTAATTAGAGACAATCGTCAGACATATTATACGGATAGCTAGACAGACATCAATTATCTTGTTTCTCGAATCAAGGACATCGGATTCTATTCTCTATAAATATAGGTACAGGGTGAATGTAATCGGCTGAAAATCGGAGGGATGAAATGAAAGGATTCGGAGAATTGAATTGCAAGGGATTAGGTATGAAGAACTCCCTTTACTTTCGAGAAGGAGAAACCAAATGTGTGTGTTCATATAGTAAATAACGTATCTGTTTCGAAGAATTCTTAAACCCCCTAAATCTGATAGACTCTCAAATTTTCTTTAAATATATTGAGTTAAAGTTCATACGGTAATAATTTTTCCTTTCGAAGAGCGGAAATCCCGCGTCTATCCTCGAGAATGGAGAGGAGGTGGTAGAATCGGTAACCTTGGCCCATTGTTTATCCCGAATCGACGGTAAGATTTTTCCTTTTTTTTCTTTTCTTTTCTTTCCTTTTCTTTTCAATGAAAAACCCATGTGCAGGTCGGGGGTGGGTAGGTATAGCTATAGCTATAGCTATTTCAAGTCCCGAAAAAAGATCAATGATGATCATCTTCCGTTTCACCTGCATGCCTGGGATTCTATATAAGAGCTACCATATGTATATAGGTATATGGTACCTTTCCTTGCCACGTGCTAGATTTATTACACGCCTTGAATCAAACCAGAGTTCCCCATTCACGTGTGGAGGACCAAGACTGTGCGTACTATACTATATAATATATAGTATATTTTATATATATGTAATATAGTATGCCGTAACCTTTTCTACGAAGAGAATTACACATCTCTCTTTTTTTGTTTCCCTCTTCTTTTTATTCGCTTCTTCATATTGTATTAAACTTGAATGAGAGATCTGTCGAGCACGGCGTGAATCAACAAGTGTCTTTAAACATTGAAATCCCCCCCTCCCCCCACGAGGGTTTCGAAAAATTGTTTTTTCGTTGTCTTCCGATTTTCTTTCTTCTTCTAATATGAGATAAAAAAAAATGGATTATATAGGTATGACACAGCCTTTAACACATTTCAGTTATTGGCTTTGACAGAGCAGATGCTGCCTGCTGCAGCAACGATGTGCATAATATATATACCTTATACCTAGAGGTGCGGATATACGTTGTATAATAATCGTATATAGTTACGGAAAAGGGTTTTTGCGCAAACAACAGCTGCAAGGAAACAACGATTTTTCAATATTTACGTGAAATACTGAGATTTTCGTTATCCCTTATTCGTAAGGGTTGACCTCCACCACCGGCATAGCAGCTGCAAACTGGACTGACGCAAGCCACTCGCATTTTGCCAAGAGAAAATAGAAGATTCAATGATAATAATTATTTTTTCCTGCACATTCACAGCGTGAATAATATTTTTATTCGCATTTCATTTTCTTCTCAAATTATTCACATATATTCGATCTATATATACTTTACTCGATTATTACCAATCATCAATAATTATTGCGTAAAAGTGCCGAAATTTTGTAACTTTTGAATACACATTGTTTGCATGTACCATAATATCGTCACGTGCGAAGTATGTGGCTGTGAAGGTGGTAATATAAACACCTGTTGGTTATACGTAAAACAGCTGCTAAAACTTCGTGGGTATAAAATCCGATGATCGTATGGCATAAGGTAAAGCTAAGCTAAGCTAAGCCAAGCCAACCTGAGGTAAGGTAAGGTAAGGTAAGGTAAAGTAAAGTATGTTCTTTCGTACGCGGTTGAAAGATATGCCGAAATTGGTACGTGTACGTAGGTGTATATATTCAATACATACAATTGAATATATACGTGCGTATGCATATTGTGCATATATATAGGAAAACTTGAAGTATTCTGCACCGCGAACTGCAAACAAGAGCCCGCAGGTAATAGTGGAGGTGAATGGATGGCGGGTGGACGGATGGACGAAGGCAGGCTGCCAGCCGGTCCAAAGAGGGTTAAAAGGAAATTTATTTTATTGCCGAAGGATGCGAAGGACCAGCCACAAAGAATCTTGAAAAGGGTTAGTGATTTGCGCAAACCGAATTTCCTCCTGCTGGGCACCGAGATCGACAGCGATCAGGCAGATGCAAATGCAAATTATTATATTCCCACCCGGAATTTCAGGACTAACTGAATAGCTCCACCCACGTATATAACGTACCTACTATAAACATCTATAATAATAATGATAAGAAGAAGAAGAAGAAGAAGAACGAATTCGGACTTGAAGAATTTTTTTAAACTACAATACTCACTCATTCCGCAATTTGATAATGTAGGGGAATAGATTCAGCTCAATTGTTGTAAAAACTCACCTGAAACATAGAAGAAATAATATATTATTAGAAGGTAATGAGTATAGATCATATTATATTATATTATTATGGTAATGATCATATTATATGGAAACTTGAAATTTTTCGAACAAAGATATGAGTAAAGGGAGAAAACAAAAAGTCACTTTCTGTCGATCGAGGATAAAGAATCGCAGCACGGTGCAATCTATGAAGTACACATTCCAGCATGTGTTTCCCTTTGTTGAGAATAGAATTAAACTTTATATGGTGTATAAAGGAGTAGGTATGTAATGTGTATACCTATGACACAACGCGATGCCACGCGACGACATAACGCCGGGGGTTGTGCAGGGATATTTTTTGGACAGCTGGAAACAGGGGTATAATATGAAGACACGCGTTTTCTTAAGCTGTAATAGAGTTCCGTTTTATTATGCAATTCGGTAACCGCCCACGCGTTGTTACGTATAAAATAAGCGTGCTACGAGGTAGGACCCACCTCCTCATCCTCATCCTCATCCTCATCCTCATCCTCCTTCTTGCGGACAATTCTATACTGGAGAATGAGGAGATATTCTATTGTGTATAGGTGAACGCGATGCTAAAGATTCAAAGGAAGAAAAAAATGTCCGAGAGTCTCGAGTGACTCGAAGAATACAAAAGAATATAACATCTTGAATGGTCAATCAATCGCGGTACGAGTATTATATCTTCTTATAGACACTCTGGTTTCGCAGAATTATGCGAATGGACCACATCCGGCTATACCTACCTACAATCGTCGCGGCTTACCAAGCTCCAATTTTATTCACTAGACAAGAAAAGTGTCTTATTTTCATTCACTATCCTGATTTGAAAAAAAAAAAAAAAAAAAAAAAAAAGAAATAGAAAAATAGAAAACTAAGAAAACGAAAGGAAGTAAGAAAAGCGCACGATGTTTCTTGAGCAAGATGAAGAAGAAAAAAAACGAAAAAAAATTCTCGTGAAATATCTACACCTATAATATTTATATTCAAATTCACATGATTTATATAAAAAAAAAAGTTCCTTTTTTTTAAACATGACTAGTAAAAATGAATTTAAATCTATCACATTTCTACCCAAATTAATTTATTGATGAAACATTTTTCTACGTTCTTATAGATTTCTTATTATTCACTATATATATATATATATTATGTATATACGAAAGGCCTGCTGCTCGAGCTGCTATGCAGCCGGTCCTATTTTTCCCTGAAGGAACCTTCCTCACTAGCATTTGTATAAAATTGTACGCCTCGCCCATATTATTTATCTACCTACCCTTTTCCGCATATAATAATATATAAGATACCAGGTATATGCATGTAGGTATGTGTATAATAGATGGTAGATTTCAGTCAGTGACATGTGGTATTTTATGCATTTTACCGGAAGTAACTGAAGATGCTGCCCTTAAGCTAAAGAAAGTTCTTCGGAGTATATGTATTATATGTAGGTATGTAGCGGGCATGTTCGCAGCTTATTGAAACATGAGAATATAAGAAAGAGAGATATATAGAGAGAGAAAGAGTGAGAGAGAGCCATTGAATGGTACCCATAAACACACCACATTGCGTAACGTAGGTATATTATAAAGGTACCTATAACGAACGGCTGCAACAAGCTGCAAGCATAAGCGAGCAGCGCGTGGCTGCAATACGATGAATGGATTAAGCTTTCATGAAACTATATAACTCCTCCACCAGTCAGAGATAGAGATCGATCTTGAAAGATTCACTGACACGCATTCGGCGAAAAACTGTTAATGATGGTGTAATAATTATGGAGATTATTCAATCCACGTACGTCTGTAGGTACTTCTCAAGAGACGGATATAGAAAGAGGGGAAAAAGTTCTAAATTTAATCAATTCATCAAGAACAGAACGCAGCCTGTTTAGTTATTATTGCCTGACTAATCGTGCGCAAAAATAAAAAAAAAATAAAAGTACAACGAAAAACGAATGAAAAAAAAAAATTAAAATGAAGAAATATTGCGGAAAGTTGCATCCCCTAGCCTTCGCCTTCGCCTTCGCCTTTGCCTTTACCCTGTCGTCGATCAATGCAGGCGTCGCGTCGGCCGAGGTCACTGGCTTGCCGTGCCAGGATTAATGACCCTCACCCAGTGCAGTGCAATGGCATCGTTCCCCTCCTCTTTCTCCTCCTCCTCCTCCTCCTCCTCCTCCTCCTCCTCCTCTTCCTCCTTGCAGAATGTACTGTATATATACGTATATGTATTAGAGAAGAGAGGGCAAGCAAGCAACCCCTCTTTAGAGCGGGGGCAAATCGACTACTCTACCCCACGTCTGCGGTATCACGCGTTGCAACCCTCGCTTCTTGGTTTATATATATTCAGATGTATATAGGTATATAATGTGAACGTACTATCCATGTGTTTAGCCATATACGTACGTATACATGTGCATACATGCATATCCGCTTATCTCGTTTCGTGCAACGGCTGATGAAACTCACCCCACCCACGTCTACCCCGTCAAGGCTCGTTTACTTAGACGAAAACAACAGCGATCTATACCTATACTGTAGCAGTGTGCATGTATATATAACAAATAGTCTAAACTGTGTAAAGGAAGGAAAATTCTAAAGGAATTTTCCAGTTTTTTTTTTTTTTTCGACATTTATTTTCTCTATTTTATTTCCGTGTAAAACTACGCCCTACGTTATGCAGTCCGTTTAACACCTCTCGATATTAGAAATAGAAATCTAATTTTCGCCTACCTACCGCGGTATTCTCTTTCCTATATTTTTTCTAAACTTTATATCAGTGAATGATTTTCTCTCTAAAAATTGTCTTTTGATTTTTTCATAAAAATTGAAGAAAAAACGGAAATTCTCAATTATTCTTCCGGTTTCGTTTGTTCGAAACGACCGACGACATCGTGTGCCACGGGGCGGCGCAATCGTGCAATGCGCACCGT
Organism: Tenthredo livida; assembly: GCA_963992785.1. NCBI lineage: Eukaryota > Metazoa > Arthropoda > Insecta > Hymenoptera > Tenthredinidae > Tenthredo > Tenthredo livida. The sequence goes on along the minus strand of OZ023068.1, from coordinate 2,348,439 downwards.
GGGTTGCAGCGTGACAGGAGGTAGTGGTGGTGGTATAAAGCAAGCGCAAACGAACGACCGAACGAACGTAGGAACGACGCGGCGCGGCGGTAGGAGGTGGCACTAGGTCATTCCCCCGTTGGCTTGTGCAGTGCGCGAGTACAGAGGTCATTGCGAGACAGTGAACCCCTCGAGTACCCCCCACCACAAGCCACGTTTACCTTTACCCTTACCCTTACCCTTGCCCTCTCTCTTCTCAGTCTCGATATCTTTTCCCGATGCCTGATCTCGGCTCTTATTTATCCTAAATTCCATCGAGGGCAATATAGGAATTCGCGAAAGTACAGGAATACGAGAAGTACGAAGAAGTACGAAAAATACAAGAATTACGATATTTCACACAACGATTTTTATTTTGAGAATAATTTTGCGAACAAGCTGCAAGTTTAGAACTATACGCGGATAGACAGATTAGCTGTTAGTAAAGAGAGAGAGAGTGAAGGGATATGATCAGTTTTGTCAATAGCGATACGCGATTCGAGGTCATTATTCGATGTAATTAAATGGAGATGACATAATCGGTTTTTATCATTTAGCCTCGAACGATAACGCCGAAATTGTTCTGCCGTATATATAGGTGGCACATATGTCGTGATACGTATACCTGTATATGGTTTTAGTTTATAAAATATACACACACACACCTATGTACATATATTCGCGGATATTATTATTTCCGGGTTGCCTTGAATCGTCGTAAAACGAAAATTTTTCTACACATGTATGTGTACCGAGGTATTTATTACATATACATATATATGTATACTTTAGACAAGGTTATACTTCATACTTACTCAGTATTCACTAATCGTTAAATGTACGTATTACATTCGTGTATCAATGTATGTAGGTATATTATACTCTCCCCCTCCCGCCCGGCAACTCTTCTTCGTAATCTTCGTTAAACTTATAAACAGTATTGACATTCGATAGCGAAAAGTATAAGTATAGTAATATAAATATATATAAGACGGCCATGAAACGTGTCAAATTATGTATAGCTGAGAGAAAAATAAAAATAAAAAAAATGAAAAATGAAAAATAGCAAACCTTGAAAGAATCAGTAATTATTTACGATAGATAAATTCCGTATACACCTTACATACTCCTCCTATATATATATAATATATATATATACATACATATATCGCATACAAATAATTGCAAGGACGTAACACTACGTGCGTGTTTATCCAGATAATCAGCAAACCGATTTGCCACAAATCATTGCGAAACAATAATTAGCCGTTTCTTATTTAACTCGTTTAGTTTCTTTTTTTTTTATGTGTTTTTTTTCTCTCTCTCTCTTCTTTAATGGTTTTTATACTAATTCGAATGTAAACGAGTCACAGAAAACCCTCAAAACACCCGTGTATGTTTAGAAAAGAACTTTTAGGCGCGGTAGAACATTTCGTCACGGATAATAACATAAGACACCGTTTTTGTCTAGCTGGATTTCACACATATACTATATGCATATAGTATACACGTCCGCATCTAGATTAGTGTAATTAATTCCTATAAGTGTGTGGGGTCGTATATGACATAACACAGTAACGGATATTGAAAAGAAACGTAACGCGACCGTCTGTCCACGCGATGTTAGCAAGTCGTTAGTTAGTTACTTAGTTAGTTAGTTAGTTGGTCAGTTATTTAGTCAGTTAGTCAGTTGGTCAGTTCATTCGTTATTACGCCCCACATTGTTGCACCAGCGTAAGTAATGAGTCTTGTATATCACACGATGGTACTGAATTAAAAAATAAACCAGCTAATATGCTCTCTCTTCCCTTTCGTCTCCCATTAAACAGTTTCGATTAATTAAACCGACTAACCAGGCATTTAAACGATAGAGACTAACCCACATTACAGATCGCGTCTGGGACTTACTAGCATGAGAAAATACTTCCCTCGTTCATTAATGGCGGTATTATAGATCTTCGTTACATTTAGCAGTCAAAAAAAAATCAATTTCTTCTAATTTATTTCTCTTCTTCTTTTTCTTATCATCATATGTTCCCTTGTTTTCCGCATTTCATAAATCGATTAGATTCTTTGGCATTCGTGCGAAGCATAAGTATATGTATATGTAAATCGCTTGCGGAAGGAAGGAAAGTGGCACTCTTCCTATACGAGAGTAAAATCTTTGTTGAGAAGAGTAGCGATCCATAGCCGAGAGACGAGTGTAACTTGGTCAAAGGCGATGCGTCAAAAGATGTTACAAGGGTGGGGGTGTCTGGCCGAAGCCCCCAACACCCATGTCACACGATGCATAAGATTAGAGTGAACGCGTTCAGTTGATGCAAAATGTATTTAGAAAATTGACCAGCGATTAAATTAATCGAAATATCTGCCCGTCATAGGGTGCAGAACAAACTCAGACAGAGAAGAAGAAAAAAAAATGGGAAAGAATGAAAAAGGCTGAAATACCGCGTGAAAAATCTATAAGAAAAAAACAAAAAAGGAGAACGTGTACTTTCTCGTTTTGTTCGTATGATAAATTGTGAGATGAAAAATCTCTCTCGTCGTATAAGTGGATACAAAATGTTGATTTTTCATTTTTTTCTTCTTCCAAGTTGGTTTCGTAATATTTTATCGACGTTTAAAGGAAAGAATATGTAGTACAATGCGTCGAGGCTAACCATATGAGGTTTATTTTCCAACAGTTTGTATGTGTGTCTGTATATGTGTATATTATATGTACATTTATGTTGGCGGTCGGTAGAGAGTTCCTAAAAATATCTCTACGAGACTTATCGTCGGTTCGTCGTGTCCCCTGCAACGCGATAATGCACCGACGCACATGGCAGCGCAAGTGCGCACGCACACTCGTTTAATATGTACGCACACAATATAACCTAACCCGGACCCACCCTCCCCTCGTTGACGGAGGCAGTCTGAAGGGTGTCTGCATCCGTGGCACACGATGCACAATATTCTATTATATAGACGCCCTGAATATATGGTATATGTGTATTATATAGGAGCGACGGAGTTTTTAAGTAAAACATAGAGACCCCGAAAGAGGTAGAAAAAAAAGTACCAAATTCAACAGACGAGTAGTAAACGAAAATCGTGATTTGGAAATCGGGCTAAAGTTCCGAAAAGTAAGAAAAATTCCAAATTAGGTTTAAGACGATGTCGAATTTTCATAAACGTTGAGGTTTAGAACATTAAGATTCCGAAAGGTCGGAATGCAGACAGCTTAAGACTCCGAAAGTCAAGACCCCCGAAGCCCGAAAAATCTAAAATTTCGGTCCACCTATTTCTCAGGATGTGAAAACAAAAAAATAGTCCATTCTAATCGAGATTCGAGACCCTCTTTACGGAAACCCATTTTATCTACTTTGATAGATAACTCCTATGTCATAAATAATTGATAGAATTTTGAGACTTTGTTCTTTGTTTTCCAAAAAGGAAAATCCCAAGGACGATTATAGTTCGACCATACTTATATTGGTTTCGATACGATCAATACAGCCCGAGTTCATCATTCGAAATTTCGGAAGTTCGGCCCTTCAGATTTTTAGCTTTCAGAATTTTGAATCCTGAAAGTTTTTTCAAATCGGCTACTATGTGAATTTTCGGGGAAATACCCTTTCCAAAAACTCTGAGTCGGTGGTATTTATATTCGGGACTTTTACCATTCGGTATACTTTTAAAATTCAGAACTTCAACCCGGCCCCCATATTTGTCTTCCGCGAAATATGAGTAAGAAATTTTTCACCCACACAATGAGAAGAACCTTATTTTTTTTTTCCCCCATGAATCTATAAGTAGTCTAAATTAATCATTTATTTATCTACTTTATACTTTGCCTTACAATTTTCTGAAGTAACTATAATAATTATCAAAAATTATTGTTAATACCCCGAGAGCTATGATGATAAACTGTAGTATTATACGGACCGCATAAACTGCCCATGAGTGGGTCAAACCCGTTCTTCTTTTCCCTTTTTGATTTTTCGTCTTTACGTTTTCCTCTTCTCTTTACGCACCTACAAAATTTCACGCAACTATAATACTACGAGGTAAGGAAAAAAAATATTCTTTCTCTATTTCCGGGGGTTGTGGAGGCCTGTATATCCTGTCTTTTGATACAACCTAGTCGATATAACTCGCTAATAAATCGCTACACTATCCTTCTATATCTCTGGACGTAATTTGATTCCAATTCGTAGGTGCGTAATCGAATAAATTAAATCCAGGAACCGGGCTGGTGGCCCGCAGAAGAGACGCTTATAGATACAAATAAAACTAGCTAACTAACTAACTAACGAAGCAACTAACCAACTAACTAACAGCTCTTGGTAGCATTTGTACGATACATACGTAATGCTGGCAATGACGCGATGCGTGACCGTGACCATGAGTAGATACATAAGTGTAAGTGAGTGAGTGAGTGAGTGAATGAGGTTCCGAAAAGTATCTTGAAAAAACCTGGTGATACATTTATTATATCCCGATTTTTGCACCGTTCGCAGACCTGCAAGGTCAGTCCTAAGGTCACCTGAGACATTCTCTTGAGCGTTTGGGCTCCACATTATCGCGCGGTAAAATTTCTGCAGTAGTCAGACTACGCGAGTGTCGAGGTCGAATATTTCCGTTGAAAAATAAACGAAATTATTAGAAAATCTATATGTATAATATATAAACCTACTGCGTCTCTGGGAATAATTCAAAATAACAAAAAAATTAAAATTGTGAACTTGATTCATAATCATGATTCTAATCGTAATTGTAATTATATCGATAGGATAATGGCGATACATATTATTATTCTAATTAGAATTCACGGAATTAAGAAATAAATTTCGAAAAATTGAATTAATGAAACGACAAGATTCTCGCTCACTCTCTATTTAATCGCGTTTATTATATCGTTTAAATTTCTGGTTATTTCTGTGTTTCTCTTTTATATATTACCACCTGTCACCTGCAAAACTGGCATTGACCTTGGTGCGGGAATATGAAACGTATACATCCATCTATCCAGCTTACATATACATACATATATATAATACAATATAGATATAGTCGTTCGCGCTCGTGACACACTCTACATGTTATACACAGCAGCGGTTTAACGATCACGACAACGACTACGATCGAATAATCCGATATCTGTTGATAGTATATTTACATACGCCCACATGTGTGTATAGAACACACAGGGGAAAAAAAACAATCGCCAAAATTAATATTCAGATTCCTTCCCACCATCCAAATAGCTTAGACTCTATTAATTCATCAGATTAGGAGATAATTTCATTCTTCGCTGATCGAAAAGAGAAAAAACGCACAAAAGACAAATGGGGGGGTGGAGATAATCGCAATACGACAATTTTTCCTTGAGCATCATTTTATTTGGTTTATTTTATTCAAACGATAAATGCAGTGGCCCTATAGAGATTCTGATCAACTCACCAAGATCGGGAATAGAGCTAGTCGGTTCTTCGTGATGATGCCCCTTTCCTTCAGTCGAGTTCCTAACTCTAGGTGGTGGAGGTGGAGGCGGTGGTCTCATGCTCGAAGTCGAACTAACAACAACGGTAGGTGTTGGTCCCGGGTTGCCGGAAGCGTTGGATGAAGAATTAGTGGTAATAGTAGTAGCCGCGGATGACGTAGATGTATTAGAATTTATAGGCGCCGATGTACCAGGGCGATGTGCGCCTGGGTGAATCCCTGGACGCATTTGTGTCTGTGGTGACATCAGGACTGTCTCACCCCGACCGTGATGCCCCAGATTTTGGGGCGGCCGGGGACACCAACCGTGAAGAACCCTTATGGCGGTACGTACCTCTGCCTGAAGCTCGGCAGCAGCAGCGGCGCGATCCCTAGCCGTTTGAGCCACCTTTCTGGTATTGGACCCGCGCGAACGGGACACAAAATACGATAACGAAAAATAAATAAAGTAAAACCAAAATATGACGATAACAAATTTTCGTTTTATATTATTATTTATCGTATATTCGAAATTCTTCTTATTTTATTTTATTTTGGTTTCTCTTATTTTGTTTCTTTTTTGCACTTCAACGAGGAGGTTTCAAACAAACACACACACACACACGCACACACGCACCCGAACACACTGAACGTTTCTTTACGTGTGTGTATATATATATATGTATAAAAATTTATTATTTCATTCCTGTTTTGTTTTTTGTTTTTTATAAAAAAAAAAACAAAACTGTTTAAACTATATACTGTTTTTTTTCGTCAGACATTTCAAGTGTGAGGAAGGTTGTAAACGAGCCGATCACTCTTACGCGAGCGACACGCCGTGGCACAATGAAAACTTTTTAGTTTCACTCACAGAGAGGAGAGGAGAGAAAAGAAGAGAAGAGAAGAGACGAGAAGAGACGAGAAGAAGAGAAGAGAGGAGAGGAGAGGAGGAAGAGGACGGGCGCCTGCCTAGCGGAGGCAGTGCGGTAGTATACCGCGTGCGAGTTTCCTTGCGATGTATATTATGACGTCACTGGTAACCCACGTGCAAAATGTCAAAACTGTCACTTTGTCTCTTTCGTATATACAATACTCCCTTTATTTATTGTTTATATAGTTTCTATATCATTGTTAATAATCCACTTTGATAAAAGCGTAAAATTACTGTCATTACTCTATCATTACCGTTATCGATCATCGTCACATTTTCCAGTCTCTTCACGATATATTAATAGCATATAAAAATCGGTGAATAATACTTGGAATAAAAAATAACGAAATGAAAAATAATATATGTGTATATAATATATAGAAATTTGATGGAAAAACAGATAAAGAGTTATAAGAAAGGAGAAAATCCAAAATTAAACAGTCGACACTATTTGCAATGCAGACAAGAAAGAAACAAAAATAAAAATAAAAAATAAAAAATAATAGTCGTTTTGCCTCGATTTTCTATGTCCAACGAATATTTCAATTGAATAATCGTAATTTATATTTCAATTTATTTATTCATTCATTTGTAATCCTGTAATCATGAAGAGTGTTGTATGGATATATGTATAGTAGAATAGATAGAATATAATATATACATAGATAAATTGAGAGAGAGAGAGAGAGAGCGATATACAACACGAATAATGGCAGTGCAGGGTCGTGTAACTTTTTCTATATATTTATGATATAATGTAATAATATATGTTGTATATTTTTTTATAATAATTTATATTTGGACTAGAGACAACACCGGTCACTGTCACAATCCTGCTGCGCTACTGTTATTATGATTATTATTATTGTTATTATTGTTTTTGTTATTATTATTATTATTATTATTATTATTGATATTGTGATTATGATTATTATTATTATTATTCGTGTCTATAACTATGTAATCGGAGTATCGTCGGTTCGACACACGACGACCGTCGTCGGCGCCAGCAAAAGTGAGAGTGGTGGCAGTGGCTCGCCTCGCGGTCGAGCGATGCATAGAGAGTTGTACCCACCGTCCCGTCCCGTTCCGTCTCGTCCCGTTCACGAACCAACCCGCGCGACGCGACGCGACGCGACGCGACGTCTGTGAGCGTCAGTGAGCGGCGCGGTTCGGCGCAGCGCACACGGTACTCACTTTACTTTACTTTACTTTACTTTATTTAACTTCACTTCGCTACTCGGTCTCTTCTTTTCTCGTCACTTCTCATTTCTTCTCGTCTTTACTCTTATAGCTCTTCACTTCTCTTCTATACCAACAAAACTATATACGATATCATACCGTATCGTTATTGCCACGGCACGGACGAGACTAGTATCATGCGTTCGCTCTCTTCTTCCTTTACTCTTTCTCTTTCTCTTTCTCTTCCTTTCTACACAACACTTTGATGCACTTTACGCGAGTTCAACACGGTTATGCGCATATGTGCATTCATACATACGTCGTACAAACTCATACTATGGTACGGTATAGTATAGTAAAGTATAGTATAGTATAGTATAGTATAGTATAGTATAGTATAGTATAGTATAGTATAGTATAGTATAGTATAGTATAGTGTAGTATACTGCACGATGCACCGCAGAACTTGGTAAATAAAGTTATAACGTCAAAGTGCGCGCGCGCGTTCGTTCGCTCGTTCGTTCGCTCGCGCGTTCCCTTCCTCCTCTTAATCACTGGCAATGTGTATATCTATAATGCGTATGATAATGCAGGTGCGTTAAAGACGGACCTCTTTCGAACGCCACGAATTTTCGATAAACGATTACGATCATTGTTGTTATTTCCATTATTATTAATGATAGTATTGTTATTATTATTATTGTTATTATTATTATCATTATGCACCATCATTTTTATAAACACTATGTAGGTACATATTTCTAAAAAGACGTTGACTTTAAAAGCCTGCATATGTATTCACTTGGTAATAAAAATCTAGACAACAAGTGACGTCCCGTTTCTCCTCAGAGGACCACCCCGTGCGTCGCGACGCTCGCGCGGTTGACCTAGGCGTACTTTACCAGCCAAAAAGACGCCGTTTAGAGTAGGGAAGATATCCAGGTCTATCTCTCTCTCTCTCTCTCTCTCTATCTCTCAGGGCTGGCCAAATATGCCTACCTAATACCTCATTCATTATTATATTTACGTTCATTCATTCCTATTGTATTAATTAATAAGAAAAAAAAAAAATCTATATATCTATATATCGGTTGTTCTATTCCAGTTTGGATCAAATGTGTTTATCAAATTTCGCACTATTTCGGTATAGAGCTTCATTTATTATCACATCACGCACTAAGGTCAAAGATTTATCTTTTTTTTTTTTCCTTCAATTCTCTGACTAATTTCACCGTTTCCACTTATCAGTATTATTTGAATCCGCAAAACCAGACGATATAATAGAAGGCGATAAGTAAAACAGATTTTTATTTTTTTAATGTATCAAACAAATAATTGATAAATAATTTTTTTACTCCTTTTTTCATCTTCTCTATCTCTCTATTTTTATTTCTCTCTTTGAGGGCCCGCAATTCTCATAGCAGTCCCTGGCAGGGGTGGCTACGTGCGCGTTCCAGTTGCGCGCGCGCTATCACATGGCCTTGTCCTTGAACGAGGCTTCTGAACCCAGAGTGCCACGATTATCGATTAGCCCCCTGCCCGCCCCTGCCCCTGCCGCACACTCTCCTTCTCTCCTTCTCTCTCTCTCGCACTTTTTCTCTCTCGCTCTCGCGCTCTCTCACCCTGAAATGGGCTCAACTTCACGACCGCGACCGGACGAACGGACCTATTAAATGAGAGCCCATTCGTACGATGTGTGTACATCGGTACATTGCACACACTCAATGCATGCTGCAATTGGTGCATACATATACATGTATATATATACAGAGAGAGAAATAAGTAAATAAAATCATATCTCGTACATCGTTGATCACCCTAAGGCCTAGGAAATCGAATAAGTCTAAGATTTGTTTGTTCTATTTCTTCCCCATTTCCGTTCTGGTATTTCTATTCCGTATAAACACATGCTGTACTGCTGCTGCTGCTGCATCACGTATCTATAGTACGCGGCTCTTTCGACTATATACAAAGCAGCTACGTTGCACGTAGCATTCGATGTTATCTTAGCCTTTTATCATCACATATATGTACATATACTATGTATAGTATATATAGTACGCAGTCTTCACGACGATACGAGGTATACATATAAAATTACATACGCGGTTAGATTTAGGGAAAGTTAAAGGTCAATTTTATCATTTCCTTTTTATACTCCGAGCAATTTTCAACTTTTCTTTTTTTGTTTCCCTTTTTTTTTCTGCTGAATCTATAGAGACAGCTATTACCTAGCTATGTTATAGTCGGAAATATTTTCTACGAATCTTCGTCATTGTAATTTTATAGAGATTTTAAAGCTTTTTAATCTCGTCATGATAAATATATATATACCTCTGCAAGTAGAGGTACTTGAGCAAAAAAAATGTATAAGTTAAATCCTTTCGTTTTCATCTGATACCACGCACGAGGCCTCGGGCAACTTAAATACTGTATGCCCTAGCCCGGGTCCTTGACTGGGCACCTACTACCTACGGTTTAAACTCAAGCCTACTGCAGTCAGTCAGCCATCGTGAGCCTTCTAGGTCAACAAACGGAGGTCAAGGTCCCGAAGGAGAAGAAGAAGAAGGGAACCCGGTAAAGTAATCGCATCGATTCCCTTCACCCATAGGAAAAAAATGAATAAATTATTCACATGAATGTTGAGCTGTTCTTTCTTCTTTCTTTTATTTTCATCTTTCTTTTTTCAGCTATCCTACTCGCGAAATGCAAAAATCTTAGGTGTCCACATATGTATGACAATATCGAGTTAATTATCGTGATGTCGAACTTCACCATTTCACGTTAGATAAAACCTTGGACTTAGCAGAAAGAGATATAGTGTGTATAAAATATGTGTAACAACAAAGGGAGGAGAGAGAAAAAGAAAGAAAAAAATTCATTGCATAAGTCCGTCTGAGTAAGCGCGTGAGAATGATCGCGCGTAACGCGAAGACCTGCTTAGATCGCTCTAGCGATGAACTTGAATTATTGAAACCGGTCTGTAGAGCAGACTACGTATAGGTCCGGTCCACCGGTCCTCTGGTCGTCCCCGGCTGACTGGATCCAGCATCTCGACTCGACTCGACTCAACTCTACTCTACTATACTATACTCGAGTCGAGTCGAGTCGACGGGGCTCGCCCAGCGCGACTTTTGTTGTACAAGGTTAGGGACGACCGCGTCGTTCTGCCGCGTACCATGACTGAGTTAGAATAGAATGAGATGGCGAGAGAAAGAAGAGACAGAGAGAAAGCGAGAACGAAAGGTAGAGGAGGATAGGGAAAGGGAGGCTGCACTCTACGCTCAAAGGAGGTCTCGCCTCGTTCCTCTACTTACTTACTTACTTACTCACGGTCGCGGTCGCTGCAACGCTGATCTATTTGCATTCTATATCTCCGCGGTGGGTAGGTATATGGGTATAGCATATATGTATGTAGGTATATGTCGATATCTTTGCGAGAGAAGAGATTATACGTGAGAGTAAATAAATTTTTCATACGTATACGTATATGTGTACATGCATAGGAAAATGTTGATTAATTAATTAATTAATTAATTAAATAAATAAATAACGACGTTGTAAATTTCGATCAATTATTCCGCAATAATTGGCGGAGAATTAATTCCGGGGGTATAACCTTGCCGATGAGACAAAGGAGACTAATTCTGTGATATATGTATATATTAGGTACCTATACGCGCCCCGAACCGAAAGGGTAAGACTATACGACGGAGAAATCCTTTCGTCTGGAATAAAATCGAAGGATATATCTTATATTAGTTAAGAAACATATACATTCACCTCCATAAGGTCTTTAGAATCTGAGAATCCGCATATATGTATATACGATATGTGACAAGATCGCGGTCTTTGTTAACCTATCTCATTCGTTGATTTTTTTTACTTAAAAAAAATAAAAACAAAAACATCATTTTTTGGGTAATTTAATAAAATTTTCGATACAGACAAAAAATGTTAATTATTTAAACTATCCAGACCAATTAGCGATTTGACGCCGCGAAGCGCGCGGAGGGTTAATACGGTCACTCTAGCTTGCGGGGATTCTAATCGTTTCAACGCGCCAGACAACAGGAGTATCGCCTTTCGTTAATTTCTTCCTTTTTTTTTTTTGCTTTATCGCCAATAGTAACGGGTACGCGATCTCCAATTATCTTCGATCCGAAATGATAGGAAAATAAATTTTCTCTGGATCAGAGACAGTATAGCGCTGTAACTGATGATCGGAATGAATGATATCAGTACCTACGATGTGATAAAAAGAAACGAAATAGATAAAAGAAGAAGAAAAAAAAAGAATTCCCGTACAAAATTATCTTCTATAATACGAGACCCGCCGGTATGCATATAATTTCCAAGAAAAGGTTAAGGTTCTTGAGAAAGCTGATACGAATTTCGAGTCCAAGAACAGCAGCCGCAAGCGGTTTGGAAGGGGAGATGAGAGGGGACCCATCACGACAACGTGATCAGGCTCGAGGCTCCGGAGTGGTTCAAGTTCAGAATGCCTCAGGCATAAGTTCAAGGTCCCCGGAGAAAGCCTTCCTTGTTCACCAGGCTACTACATCGCCTCGGCTGGCCACGTACGGACCTATACGCTCGCGTTACTCGATACGAACCTCGTATTCTTTCCTTTCCTTTCTATTAACTAGGTCGGGAATTGGTGTTGCCGTATTAAAAAAATGAAAATAAAAAGAAGACGAAGAAAAACCATGTCGAGTCTTTTTATTCACCTATTTTCTTCTTTTTTACTCTTCATTAACATTCAGATCTAGGTATACTACTACACATACCTAGAATTTATACGAGATAAATTTTCATATTATTTCACACATTTCTCGTCAGGCACAAGTAGGTACGTATTATCCTATACGTTGTTATTATTATTATTATTATTATTATTATTATTATTATTATTTCGAGGAACAGGATAAAACGAAAAGATAAAAGAAAAGGAGTCGAAAAACGACTCACTGGAAAATAACTACGGTGAAGTCGGCGGAGTGATTCATATACCTACATAGGGCTATAGTTATATTACGTATTATGAGTGAAGGATGAGAGTTGGTCCATGGCTACGATATATATACCCTATAACTGTACTTGTCGTAAGCTATACTGCTGCAGCAGAGAAAAATCTAGACCCTTAATTTGAATCAACGCAAATTCCGTTTGTTGAATGGAATAGATGAATTCTCCGTAAGTTATAAGAAAACGTCATTTCTCTTTCGAGAAAACCGAAAAATGAGAGGAGAAAAAAGGAAGAAAAATAGAATAGAACCTAGTAAAATTAGATTCTTAAATACGCGTCCGTGGGTCTGAACTGAGTTTTAGAAAATATCTATAGCTGACAGGTTTACTCGCTTAAAATAATCGCCGTCTTATCCTTTGGAATGTAAGAGAGAGACTCTGCAGCCCTGTTTGTATGTTGTATGCGTTTGCGTGTGTGTACGTTTCTTTTTTCTTATTTTAATTTTTTCGATTTCAAACGAGAAAAGCATGTGGAAACCATTAGGTACTTTTTTTCTAAGACTGAACTTTTCGAGGGTTGAGATTAAACAAATACCCCTATTATTAATAGGTAATCTATCTGTTCGAGGTCTATACGTTCGTGATATGATTGGAAAATGGAAAAATCTTAGCAGCTTGTTCATTATTTCGGGGGATTTTATTATTTGGAATAAATATCGTATATTTAGTATTATATATTATTTGGAATTATATCGTATATATAGTTATGCATACGCGTAGGTAGGTAGGTAGGTAGGTAGGTAGGTAGTTATAGTATATAAAATGCGTATTAAAGAACAAAGGAAAGTTAACGATATAAAATCTGTTTAAGGACACGCAGAAAACCATCCGCCATCAGGCATAGACCGCGAGCTGTATAACCTTCGCGCAATATATATTCTGCGGTGACAAAGTTGAACGTCTGCTACAAGGTCGCTTCCGTTTAAATTCAAACTAACTCTTCGGTATACTATAGTAGCTCGCATGACGTCTCCATATTTTCTCTCTTATACCGCACGAGGTGTTTAATTTACATCGAGAGTTATAGGAAAAGAAATTTTTTTTTTTTTTTTTTTACTAAAATAAAAAATTCATATCCATTCACCCAACAAATTTCGATAAATTTCTAGAGATTTCTCAAACGCATTGGCTACTGCTGCTGTTGCTGCTGCTGCTGCTGCACGGATCAATAAATATCAAGAAAATAAAATAAAACCATGTTCTCTTCTTCACGAGGTGAAGGTCTTCGGAGAAGACCTTCGGGAAAGTTGTCGCGGCCACCGCCTGCCCTCTTCTTTCCTTCTATTATATCGTCGAGCCGTCTTCGTCGTCCCCAAGAGACGAGAGAGAGGAGGAAAACCACGCCCTGATCTTCTTAACGGCTTCGATCTTAGTTTTATATAGAGAGATATACAAATATATATAAAGGGATGAAATATCTGTATACACTATCGATGAATCAAATACTATAATGATTTATTTGAAAGTGAAATCGGAGCTATTTTTCCATGAAATTTATATTTTCTCGCATTTTTTTTTGTCCACTTATTTTTATACATAGTCCGTATACATATATATATATATATATACATATAGGTCTGTGGGTTATCGTGTCGTGGCACAATTCGAGAGGATTGGTCCTCGCCGACCGGCCTCCTGCTGTATGTATTAACCCGGCGTGAAAACAAGAGTAAATTTCACATTTCACTTGGTACGACGAGGACCGAACGACCCAACTATCGAGAGATCAACGACCCAAACTCTTTCAGATTCGACCATGTATGATGAAGTGAAGTGAAGTGAAACTGAAAGTCGATTTCTAACGCCTTGATTATTTAGATGAGAAAGAAAGTAAGACTATATAGATACCTGTGATATAATTATATAATATAATGTGTATAATATCAGGGTGGTCGCATATTTGTATTTGAATACTCCCATGGGCCGAAACGTCTCGAAATATATGAAATAAAAATTGTAGGGGTCAAAACCCCAGGTTCCTATCTCAATTCTAAGTGCTGCCCCAAAGTCTTCGAACTTTCCCATTAAAATAACCCTAGATTTTTATATTTCGAGACTCCCCGGTCCATGGGAGCATTGAAATTCCAAAATGATCAAATTAAGGAGCGCCCTACATGTGTACATGCATACTACATACATACATACATACATACATGGGAATAGGAAGTGAAATATTTGAAAACTGGATAGAATACAGTAAGTCTATTCGGTCTATACTAGGAAAACAGATAGGAGAGCAGCAGCATTATCGCACCAAGAAACGTCAGCCTCTCATTGGGCTATCCGTCTCTTTGAACTAGTGACCTTCTATCCACATGAACGTATACGTAGATAAATATGCATAGTTGTATTCGAAGACCGGTTTTTTTTACTTTAGAAACGTTTTATGCGGCTAGACAATATTTGAAGAAGGATGGTCGGCATATAGCCACCTAACTTTAAGATGATCCTCGTTCAAAGAAACTAAAGAATATTCTTCTTTCTTCCACATACCTACCTAGTATATAGGTAGGTATATAATAATACCTACGAGGAATGAAATATAATTCTCAATCGATCCTCCTCTTTTCAATATCTGATAATAAAATTCATTTCGTCACGATTTTATAAACGCGCTACAGATGCTCAAGTAACTTCAAATTTTTACTCTGGTTTTTATAACTCGCTCTACGCAGTTGTAGCAACATTACTAAAACCTGTATTATGTAGATATTTCATCACATATAATATATATATTACCCGACAGAAATTCCGAGAGAAGATATTACGAACTTTCGGGGGAAAGGGGGCAGAAAAAAGTGTTTCCTATATATAGATATTTTTTTTTTTCATTTCTCAATCTTTATACTATTTTCTTGTTCAATATCGATTTTAAAACTTGATGACTAGACGAAAAATTAATGGCTGGGTTTACATATATTTTTTTTTTTTTTTTTCTACGTCTTATCGCTGACGATAAGAATTGCAGCAGCAGCAGCAGCAGCAGCAGCAGTCTATAGCCGGAGTTAAAGAGGCCCCCCCCCCCCCCCCCCTGCCCAGCTGAGTTGAATCGTGTTTGAAATTGAAACTGGTGTGCTGTAACTTGATTAAACGCAGACACTCGGCCGTGACCGTGAGGCGTATATTTCGGTTTTATCAATATACATATGAGCGGGTTAGGCTAGGTTATATCAGCCTCGCTGTACCGAGGCCTTTATACATACGTATACTTTATTATACATGCGAGAAACGACGCGCATATAACTAACACTTTACTTCACTTCACACAACGAGATTCGAACGAAGGTGACTGTCGACGATTACGTGGCATCAATGTCACGATTTCCGGAACACGTACGCCAAAACTCTGCCTGGTAACACGCAAGCATATAATTTACACACACATATATATATATATTATATATACGTGTGTATAAGTATACGTATACGTAAACTGCTCTGGTATTTTTCATTGAAAAAAATTCCTCTCTATTTTGGATAAACGCGCAATTATTATTTTTTGTTTCACAGAATATGAAGAGAGAGCGAGAGAGAAATGATCGGTTCGTTATTTTTCTACCATCCAAATTCCAATCCTAATTATTTCATGCCTAGAAGCAGCGACGAAGGAGCCCCGCTACGTTGACCGATAAACTAGATTTAGTTTCATTGAATAGTTTTACGCGATCGTTCGCATTCATTCGTTCGCGTGTTTCGAATTACGACATAGTACAGCTATACACACGAGCTACTTCATAATATGTTTATATTATTGGATTATTATTTGCATAACATAACGTAGACGTTTCCATTTTTATTTATGACACATATCGTTCGTCAGAATCTTCGTAATGTCAATGAAATTTCGTAGGTAATTGCTTAACAGTAAAATAGAAAATACCAATAAAATAAATAAATAGAAGCAATACGATTAATTTCTTCTTCCATTTTTCCTCGTTCCTTCGTTTTGTCATTGGGTTAAACGCAAGACAGGAAATGAGATACGATAATGCGTATACTGGGACGGTGTAATCAGGTAGAAATATAAAATAATTGAAAAAGTCTGTAATATAATGTTGGGGAAACGGTTATTATAACCCCGACCTACCATAAATGACGAGGCAGTGTATAACACCGAGCGTTCTTATCTATGTACGCTGTAATAACAGATATACAAAACAGTCGTTCAATCTAATAGAATATAATATGTACTGCAACAAATTTGTTGTATGTAATTTATGTCGACGTTACATATTTTCGGTAATTATTTAATCATTATTTTTATATCGACGGATAAAATAATTCGATTCAATGATGATTCAAATATAGATGAATGATAATTAGAAATATATGAAAAAATCTAATAATTATAAATATGTTCAATAATATTTTCCAAATTTAATAAGGATAAATTGAACCGTCTAACTCTCATATTTTATTCATACGTATCACATATTGCAGTACCTACATATCTTCATCAACGGTCTATAATATATATCTGCATTTTAATCTTTATCGACTCGTTTTTTAATTATAATTAGAAGAAAAATTAATGGTGGGAGTAACCTCTGTCGACGTACTGCTGATACAGAATGGGTTCTAAGCTTCGATTGAATCGTGAATTCTCAACTGTATACCTAATCGAAACGGTATTAGTCGTTGAAAATTCGCCATTTTAAACATGGGTATTCATTATTATTTATTTGCAATAAATAGGTTTATTGACAAGTCTGTAAAAATTGCTTTGATCGTAAACCTGTTAGTATATAGTACGACGACGACACTCGACTCGCGTGAAACACGCCCGATTGCATATATGGAGTCGATCTGAAGCCCCACTACGATATCTGCTATGATAAGTTAACATTGAGACAGGGCAGGGTCGATCAGAGGACATTGTGTTATGAGACTAGCCAGAGATGCAGCCCCTGATAAGTTACGTTTTATATTATCTTCAGACGCCAATAAATTTCATCGACGTTTAATTAGATATTCCATTCCCCCTTTTTTTCCATATTTTTTTAATTCTATCCGCATAACTAATTCAAAAATGAATAGTATTATTAACGCGCTGATGATAATTATACGTAAGAATATAATATACTCTATAAAACTATCGTCGTTCAGGAATTATTTAATGATAATATTCAAACAGCTGTTTATTTGTCAAAGTTTATTTTATTTATGGGTGGAAATATTCGCCAAGGTTTTATATATTTTTATCAGTGACCCTATTATCGGTCATATTCAATATTAATCTTGTCTAATCAGCGCTCTTTCGCTTTACAAACCGACGTTATAACACCCGTATACCCCAAACTCCACTGTCGTATACAATAAATTGCTGCAGCTCGTCGTCGAGTGAAAAAATTGTACAATTTTTTTTTTCTCTTTCTTCTTTCAATTTCTAAAAAATTGAAAACGAAGAAAAGAAAATGTGAAAATTAGAAATACACAAGAAACAGATAGTATCGATACAGTCTTCTGGTTTTCACTAATTGTCAATATTTCGTGGAATCCGTTCCCGTGTCTTTGTGTAGGTAATTAAATTTAAACTGATTTCAACGATTTCGCCGAATGGAGTGAAAAACAAAATTAGTTCCATTTCTACGTGTTTTTTTTTTTGTTTTCGTTTTTTCTTTTTCTTTTTTCAAATACGTTAGTGCGATGAAAATATTTCATATACTGAAAATTTGTCATATACCTATCCAGATATTAATCTTATAGCTTCCGCATCCGTTTTAGATCGTAATATAGCGCAGAGCGTTAGCTGTATGAACATTTTTTTTTTTTTTCAATAATAAACGGAATTCAATCGAGGCAAACAAGTTGGCTTCGACAAATTGCTAAAGCGTGAAATATGGCTCGCGGGAAGAAAATATTACAAAACGGATATGATAGCCTCAGGTATATTTGCCACGAGTCTAACGTACGCGTTTCTTAATCCAAAAATATATAGTATATATCCTCAATAACGATGACTCGAGTAGATTATTTCCTGAAACTGAGATTCAACGACACGTTCACAAAAAACGAAAAAAAGAAAAAACAAAATGTAAGGAAATACACCAATTTGAAACCGTAGCTCGGAATTTAAAACCAAATTTCATTGGCGTCGGACGTTGCGTCATCGTCGCGACGCGACGCGACGCCACGTAATCGAGAAATCGAGGTTCGTATGTTAGCTATAGTCATCCGCGATTCTCCCAGAGGGGGTAGAAAATTGAAATACATATTCTGCTGCCCTTTCTGGACACGGAAACGATGATAAGGCAAGGATTTCTGTCGCTAAGGGATGCGTCATCGGGGGATGATTCCGAGCGATTTGGTGTGTCGACGTCTCTGCTGACTAACCCAAACTCACGCTGTTCAACTTCAACTGAATACTTTACGCAACTTGAAATGATTTCATTCATCTTAGTCAGAATTTATTCCTTCAGGCGCAATAGTTTACTTTATTCAATTCGAAGTATCGCCATATATTATGTATACGAATAGGCAGGTAGGTAGGTAGGTATGCGAAATTCGTTGGGTGCGTTTTCGAACCGCTTCACTCTAGCAAAAAAATTCACCGAGCTAACGAAAGAAAGAAAGAAAGAAGAAAGATAACGGATTGATCAATTAATTGATTAGAAAACCGAAAATTTATACGGTTTTCGCCAGAACCGAGGAAGACATAGTCAGGTTGATATTCGATAATAGCTTGGGTCAAGCGAATTAATCTTAATTATTCAAGACTGGAACTGGTCCATCGGGATGCATGCTATAGGGGGGATATCATCGATTCTGCACATCCCTTCCATTAGAATCTCGGTGAAAAATGTCTATCGAAATTCAGACCCCGGCACATTATAAATAATAGCAGATATCTGCATTATTCGGAGTAATGGCTTTGTCTCGGTATAATGAAATTTGTTATCATTTCTTTCCTCGTATTATTAAACGAAAATAATTTATTCTCCATTTTCTCTCGAAAAATCGTTTATTTCATATTTTGGAGGTTTTTCTTTTTCACCGATTAGAAGGTTTGTATAGGTAGAATAAAAAATGACTACCTATACCTATACGTGATATATAAAAATATAAAAATATGAAATAGATATAACTTGAAGCATGCAGTAAGCAACCCCCGCTGAGAACCAACAGTCTAGCCTTGACTCGCGCGGTGTGTGGGGGTGCGAACGACGCCGAAGGTATAAGCGAGGAAAGGGAAGGTTGCCATGGCGATGCGCCGGTGCCCCCGCCCTCAGACGGCCAAGAGTATGACCCCGACCTTACAGGTGGATGACCTCCACTGCACCGGGCTGCGCCCGCGCCCTCGGGCTTTTCTAAACGCCATGCGCCGCGGCGTCGGGGGTTGCAACCGTCTCCTCGAGCGCGACAACCGGGAAAATGAGATCGATGCTTCCGGGTTTCTTTTTTTTTTCTATCTTTCTTTCTTTCTCTCTCGCTTAACAATTTGCGGGATGGAAAAATTTTTCTATATAGATTAGCCATGATTAATTGCTAATTATATATGTGACATATTTTATGTTATATTTGTAAAATTTTTCATTTTTTTTTTTCGTTTTTTTTTCTTCGTTTCTTTCGAGTAAATTTTGATACTGAATCGATAAAAAAAAAATGATTTCCATCAATCTATGAATATCTAGTTTAGAGTAAAATTATTTAAGAAAAGCCGAACCTGTGTCCGACCCCCTTCGATTCGGCTGATTTTTTGTAGGCTTGTTACTCACCTAGAGAGTAGTCAAGAGCCAAAATATTAGGCCCCGCAAAAATTTATTGGCTAAGCCAGAGCTATTTTTGTTTTTTTTTTCACATTTACGACTTGAATTTGGGTATTTTTGATTACGCAGGGGTTTTTTGTACTAAGTGGACAAAAATTGTTTTCTCATTGTAAAATTGACCAAGGAACAAGAATATAGCCACAGATTTGACCCACGACGAATACCTGCAGAAATATTTGCCAAAAACACTCAAAATTGACCAAAAAAGTCCCAAATCTTGGAGAAATGGTCAAAAAATCTGTTTTTTCACTACCCGAGGCGGCCATCTTGTAGAGAAAGAACCAACGAATACAATGAGCACACGACCAGATTTTTAGGACGAACCGTTTAGAAAATACGTGGAGTTAAAGTGGGAGGATTTCGATTTTCGTCAAAAATTGACATTTTTGACCTCGTGGGAGAATGTCCGACCTACAGGCCTATTCTGCGGCGTCCTCCCTGACTGTCTAAATGGTGTATTGATAGGTTATCTTTATTGAAAAAAAAAATTAAAAAAAAAAAAAAATTATACATTTTCGCCAGAACCTTACGAATCTCATTTAATATACCATTGAGACAGTCAGGGAGCACGCCGCAAAATAGGCCTATAGGTCGGAAATTCTCCCACGAGGTCAAAAACGCCAGTTTTTGACAAGAATCGAAATTCTCCGACTTTGACTCCGCGTATTTTCTAAACGGTTCGTCCTAAAAATCTGGTCGTGTGCTCATTGTATTCGTTGGTTCTTTCTCTACAAGATGGCCGCCTCGGGTAGTGAAAAAACAGATTTTTTGACCATTTCTCCAAGATTTGGGACTTTTTTGGTCAATTTTGAGTGTTTTTGGCAAATATTTCTGCGGGTATTCGTCGTGGGTCAAATCTGTGGCCATATTCTTGTTCCTTGGTCAATTTTATAATGAGAAACCAATTTTCGTCCACTCAGTACAAAAAACCTCTACGTAATCAAAAATACCCAAATTCAAGTCGTAAATGTGAAAAAAAACGAAAAATAGCTCTGGCTTAGCCAATAAATTTTTTCGGGGCCTAATATTTTGGCTCTTGACTACTCTCTAGGTGAGTAACAAGCCCACAAAAAATCAGCCGAATCGAAGGGGGTCGGACACAGGTCCGGCTTTTCTTAAATAATTTTACTCTTACTGTTATATAGTCGAATTTCTAGAACCCTGTGTGCTACTGCAGCAGCTAGAAGGTATATATACACTGAGAGAAAAATATGGTACAGTCAACCATAATGTAACCATTTTTAATTGTTGAAAATGGCCTCAACCTTTCAAACATGGTTGGGCACACTAAGATTATAATACTTCCGGGAACCATATAAAATAGTTGTTCGAACTACTTACAACCGGATGGAAAATGATCGCAACCTTGCAATTCTAGGTCAACTAACCATGATGAAAATAAGTTGAGCCAACTATTTGAAACTTTCTATGAGTTTTTATATGGGTGCAAGATGTTTCAACTTTGAAATTATGGTTAGATTACCCTTGGAATAGAACGAGTTGTACCAAATATATACAACCAGATTCCATGGTTGAATGAAAAAATAAAGTATTGGGATGAAAAAATAAATTTAGTTCGTTACAATGAATTTATAACATTGTATGATGCGCCGAGAAACACCTACTTATTGCAATCAGCCGCATATTAATACAAAGTAAGGATTTTTAGATAAGAAAAACATCGCATTGATTTGGCCGGGATTCGATCCGGGACGCACGCATTCGCTCGCATTACTAGTCGCACGCTCTACCGACTACGCTAAACTATCTATTGAAATCACTAATCATTTCTTCCTATTTATCTTGAACTCGGCATGTGTCTCAATGATATCAATGTTTTAATGCAGCTAAGATATTTGATTAACTCAACATCTGAGTTCCAAATATCTTTTTAATTGGATTTCTTTCCTGGAGTTCCAAAAGTTCTCACTCACTCTAACGTATTAAGTATTCCGGTAACGAAAAAGAGTATTGGCTCAACTATGGTGTACATGATACGGATTGACATTATATAAAGTTCGCAAAACTGGATGAGTGGCACCTCCAACTATTGACACGTTTTTGGCAACGGAAAAATATAGTGTTGAATGCACTATAAAGTTTATTCTATCAGTGATTATTGTGCATGGTAACAAATCTCTCAGTGCATGGTTGGATGAAAGTGTCTTCAACCTTGCAATTATGTTTGCAGCATCCATGAACCAAATCAGTTGCATCAACTATTTACAACCAGATAACATGGTTAGAGCTCAGTTGTGACTGGAGACCATATCTATGGTAGCATTAACAATAATTTGCTGAACATGCACAGGCTCAAATCAACAATGTGCAATTGTTACGTGTAATCACTGATATGGTAGAATTACTGCCGAATTTATAGTCAAATCGACTTTAATTCGGGTCAACATAACTTCATGTAAGGTGACATCTCACTTTTGCTAAGTTCATAAGTCAACCTTTTGGCCTATGGTTTGTTTCACTATAATGATGGCTTACCCACCACTTTGACGTGGTAGTTATACCAATGAATTTACGGTTGCATTCACCGACTTGAACAAGTGGTATACGCAACCATTATCGTGTCCACCATGTTTCTATTCATATCAATAACCACATGTAAATGGTGAACTGTATCATAAATAAGGTGACTCTAACCAAAAATATTTCAACCTTTCACTTATGGTCAATTCAGGAGGAGCTTTTTCTTTCAGTGTACCTACGTTGTGAAAAAATTCTCTAGTATATGCATAGTAGCTGTATATATCTACCTAAGCTGGAGAGTAGAGTAGAATCCGCTTTCGGTACCTACATAGGTACTTGAGACGCACTAATTGCACTCTTCGCGCAAGTCTCGCGGGGTGAATAAAATCCCCCCCCTCTCGTTCCCTACCGCCCTGCTGCAGGCATCGTATCGCGGATAGAAAGCTCTACCTATATCTATATAAATATACATTATATAATATACGATTCTCCATTCGTATAGAACGCATGGAATAAAATTATACGATCTATTATACACGAAAGCATTATATACTCAGAGTAATTAAATAAATAGCCGTGAATAAAATTGAATCGCCATCAGATAAAATACTGTACGTATATACAAGAAAAAATTGAAAAAAAAAAAAAATTAATTTACCTGTCTACTAATTGTTATTGGAAAATAATTATTATATCCCATCACGAGCACGACCGCGTTGTTATTATATCATATTCTTATTTAATCGTTTCTTTTTCATTTACCTATAGTACCTATATATACTTCAAATTTCTCTCTGCACGCATCGATAACGGCCCTCCCTATATTTGACCCCGTGACTATATAATATCGTTGCAGTGGGACATAGGCAGGCAGGCAGACAGCCAGCCGAAACACCTGCATTGCGTGACTCATACCTGGTGCATAATCTGCAGTTTATTTACCGAATCAATATGTCTATATAACTGATTGATTGATAAATTTAATAATTTTCATGAAAAATATATATATATATACTATTTTTGTTTCGCTTTGCAGATGAATTTTTATATTTTCCGTATAAATTTATATAATTTTCTAAACCCGAATTTATTGCAAGGCATTTATTACTTTCAGGGTAGTAAAAAAAAAAAAAAAAAAACGCGCTCCTATGAATTTTTCTTTCTTTTTCTTTTTACATAATAATTTTTGCAAATAATTTCCATCGCGTTTTTGAAGCTGAAAAACAACTTCTGTTTTCGATCTTTCGTCAAATTGGAGAAACCTAATTTCAGGTACCACGAGGATAAACGATTTGGAGGAGTGAAGCAAGAAATAGAATAAGATTGGAAAAAAAAAGTTAAATTAAATTGAAAAATAACAAAAAAAAAAAAAACTAATGACTCGATTCAAATGATTAAAAATCATGAAACTGAAATAAAAAAATTCTACTTTTATTAAAATTCAGAAATTTTTTTGACTCTCAAAACGATGTCGGCCTTGCTGCACCGCCGGTCCTCGCCCCGAACAATAGTCCGTCTAGACCGGGCGCCACCCTCTCTCAATCCTACGACCGCGCGTGACTCCTGACCTCTGCACCTCGACGCTGCACCGCGCCCCTTCCATAAAATAACACCGCAGTAACGACGGATCAACGTCCGGTATCCCGTAGCACGATTCAATTAGTTCCTAATTATTGTTCGAGGTCGAGAGAAGAAAAAGAACGTGATAAATCTATGTTGAGTGAAAAAGGAAAAAAAAAATATTTTGATTCATTTAAAATTTCATATACTGCACCGCATTATTTTTTCTATCATACTTTTATAACTAACTGAGATAATATAACTGCTAGGTGTTCATATATATTCCGACGATTCTGATCTCGGATCCCTTTTTCTCCCCGTACCTATGTACTATATATAGGTATATATATAATATATATATATATAAAATTCATGATTAATTAAAAATATCTCTCTACGTTTTTGCGCGCATTTCCCCAACGTCGGGCGTGCATCGATCCGGGGGTAAAATCGCCCTACCGCAGAAACCCGCCGAGGGTCGTCGTCCCTGCACACGTATTCCTCCTCGGGGTTATTCCTGCCTCCTTCTTCCGCTAGGTATGGGGTATAGATATATAATATTCGTTTCTTTTTTTCAATATTTTTTATTGCAGAGTATTTTCTAGGCAACAATGCGGGAGAATAATTTTAATTTTTTTTAAAAAAAAAAAGGAAAACTTCCTGGATGCTAGTTTTTGGGTTTTTTTTTAAATCAAAAGTGGAAAGTGAATATCTCATAGCTCCGAATGAATTTTAAAATTAAATGAGTGAGAATTTGAGTTCTTCAATATATTTTTATTCATTTTAATGTTTTTAATGTTTTTTTTTTTTTCAACTCCCTAAAATAATTCGCGAATATATTTTTGCCCGCAAGTGAAGAGGGGCGGTTCGAATCTTCGTTCCATGAAATGGAGCTTAGGGTTGGACGAGATCTAAGGGTTCGTAAGGGGATATAAAGGAGCCAGACAGTCGTTGGCCTCGATTCTCAAACTCGACCTTCTATATTATGCTGCTGCAGCTACCGCATGGTATAGAAATATATAATATTTTTACTATATATATATAGGTATATATGTGTAGCTGACATAATTCTGTTCTTTTGAATTGGTCGTATGCAAAACTCCGTTCGCAGACAAGAAAAAAAATAGAAGAATAAAAATTCACCCTTATTATAGTTGCAATTTCTTTTTTTTTTTTTTCTTTTTCTTCTTCTTCTTCTTGTTCGAAATTTATTCAAATACTGACTCTCGCTCAATTTTATTACATTCAATTTTTCAACCTCCTCGTCGTCGTCGCGAACTCCTCCTTCCTAACATTTTATATCCTGATCCAACAGGATAATCTACTCTGCATCTAGTATTTCTTGTTATGCACGATGCAAATCAAATTGCAGCAACGTTGCATATAGGTATGTGATATGCAACTTAAAGAAAGGAAGAAAGAAAGAAAGAAAGAAAAAAATGAGCAAAAACCGTTGCGCATATCACGTCGTCCTTTGAAAAGAGAGAAAGAGAGAGAGAGAGAGAAAAAAAAGCAAGACGTTTCATCTCTGGTTTTTAATAAGCTTGAAAAATTCATCCTCGAAAATCTAAGTTCGCATATAAAATAGAACAAAAAAAAGTAGAGAAGTGTTCAGTTTCGAGGAAAATATAAAAAGAAAGATAGAGATAGAGAGATAGGGTAAGTTGCTTTGATCTCAGAAAATGCAACCTCGTGTATAGAATTATTATACCGCAGGGTCTTCTTCTTCTTCTTCTACTAGTCTAGTTTCGTCAGTGTTAGATATCAGTATGCTATAGCTGATGGCGAAGGAGAGAGGAGAGCGAAAGTTCGTCCTAGTGGCACCATCCTGGTGCACTACTATCCCCCTACGCCCTCCATCCTCCACCCTCCGCCCTCCAACCGCGCATTATACTCCTGCTCTCGTAAACTGCAAACAGGCGCCAAGTTTCTAGTCTATGCGCAATGCGAAAATGTATAGTTGAAAATTGGGCTTGAATCCTTTACTTTCGCCATTTATTTGTGCCCATCAATTTTTTCCTCTCAAAATTACGTACCTAATAAAAATTGTGGTTTTAAAAAAATAGTAACTTTTCGACTACTCGTTCCTCGAAGGATATCGCTATCGAGTTTGATGCATAGTTGCAGTTTGTCGGTGTTTTTCTTGAAAGTGGCCACCGCCCCCTAATGACCGACGACTACGACGTCGGTTTCTTTGCAACGACGACCCTCCCCGGCGTCCTCTATAAATGGCGACGAAAGTTTGCCCCAGTACGTTGCACCCTCTACTTGCAGTGATCCCCGTACCCTCCTGCCCTCATCCCTCTCTCTCTCTTTCCTCTCTCTTTCTCTTTCTCTCTGTCTCTCCCATAAGTGTAGTTGGCTGCACCGGCGCCAAATCAATACCGGCAGACATCCCAACTCGCGGTGGAGGTCAATGCCTTGCACCACCATCGCATCGCATCGTGTGGCGGCCGACTGGCTCAGCGACCTCAACCTCCTATCTGTTCCAACCCCTGACGAAGAAGTCGAGAGGGGTTGGCGAGACTCTCTATTCTATATACCTACCTACCCTACCTACAGATGTGCAACTACGTTTTCACGTATATATACGTGCACAATCTACTTTCCACGATCGCTGCACCAGAGGGTTTAGTGTGTGTGGGTGGTTTTTTCAGATTTTATCTTTACCTATACCTCGGTTTCCCCATTTTCTGCATTATACACATCACTGCACAAGCTTTAGGTAGGTGTACATGGAAATATGTAAACCGTGATTTGAATACATCGAAAAATGAATCTTACAAGTTCTTCAAATAATTTTCCTTCTTTTTCTATGTGTATAAATATATTGAATAGTTTCACATGACCAGATTTCTACCGCAGTATCGAATAATACAACGACAAGAGTGAATTTCACTGAGTAGGAAGAGAATGAGGAGGAGGAGAGACGTGGAGTAGTATAGTAGGAGGGCAGTCAGTCGGTTTAGCCTGACAATGGCTTCCCATTAGGCGAGTGTTGGACTTGGTAAGGTATATACATGTGCAAGTACATGTATTTGCATGAAAATGTACAATCCTGCAGGGTGGTGGGGGAGAGGAACGGATGACATGCAATATGCACCGACTGACTAAAAGAGAGGGAAACAAAGACATTGACATTCAAAAGCTTCCCCTGCCGCATAGTGCACCAGTATAGCCAGACGAAAACCCTTTCATGAGAATGCGCTATGTGTTCCAGTATATGTCTGTCGTCTGGAGGAAAGTGCACCAGTAATATAGAGTCGTTTCAAAGCTCTAATGATAATAATAAAAAAAATAAGAAGAAGAATTAAACCATCGGGGAGATTAAAACGCATCTTGTTTTCATATTTATATATTTTTTATTATTCATTTTAGATCCACCCTGCAGCAGCGTGCAGATATCTAAATGAATTGGCTAAAACCTATGACATCGGCGATATTTTTTCTCTACCTACGCATTGTATCGAGTGCTGAAAAGGGGCACTTTACGAGGACGTGAAATTACACGGAACGTTCAACTCCGAATTTGATCGCGTGCCAAGAAGAAAAGGAAATATAGAAAGCGGGCATATAGGTACCTATATAGAGTTAAATAGAGGGAGAAATGTTTTTGCTACAATTCTGTTGCAGGGATCAGTTGGGAGTGAACATTTTCACGAGACTCGAAAATCCAGTGTAGTTCGAGGTGTTTTTTTTTCCTTTGTTTTTGATTTATTGTCAGTTTTGAGAATATGTTTATTATGATTAATAATTTTATACTCGGCGATGAAAATTACAGCGAAAAATAATACTTCTAACGGGATTGACTGAAAGTCGAGAAATTTCAAGCCCGTCTAGGTCTGTACACATAAGTCTCTAAGTATAGATCTTTCGGAGCTTCATACCATGCATGCGCCCGCGATACCCTAACGAGTGTTCTATTTTTCAAAGTTCTATGTTTACCCTTGTAGCTCGCGTTCCGAGAGCATCCATCCTGCAACAAAACCCGAACTGATCCCCGCCCCTAAAGTAGGTATAGCAGACTGTGTTACCAGCCAGAGTCTAAGCGGGGGTGGGATTCTCGCTGCAGTTCAACCAGGGGAGACAGACACGGTGCACTTTCCCTCTTCAAGGTGCGAGTCAAGGAGATTCTATACCGACGAGCTGCAGTGGTTGCCAACTTTATGAATTCCGAACCGACTCTTTGCCTTGTCTTTAGGTTCATGTGTCAAGTTCAAGGAAAGTTAGAAGAAAAAAGCAAATGTTTCTGTTTATTTTTTCTTCTTTCTTCCCAATTTTCGGAAAAATGTGCAAATTTCAGTCTCTGATTAGCGAATAGCAAACAGCTTCGAAAAACTAAGGAAGCAATGGACGAATCAATCTTTCCCTTTCGATCTCCGTCCATATAGTTTGTCTAAGATTCTATGTACCTAACGCAAGAAAGAAAGAAAAAAAAATGAAGAAAATTTCTCAACGTTTGTTCGGCCCTTGACTCCCCCGGGAATAAATAGCTCTCGCGGAGTTAGTGTCGTCCGGGATATATACACACACGTGTACGTATACCTATAACCGCGTTCTACTGCACAGTTCAAGGTTAGGGACGCTGCAGGGCGTCGCACCACGTCGCGTACCAGCTACCAAAATACATCCCTCCGATCCAGCAGCGCTTATAAATAAACCAAAAATTACAACGAGACGAGACGAACCGTTCCTTCGTACCGAACTTTCGTTCGGCACCTCGGGCCTCGCTCGAAACGCAACCGCGTGCAACGCGAGGTGCAGAAGTGTGCAGAAGATACGCACTGCATGGACATGGACTGCATCCACGATCCCAATAACCTTGCTCCAGCTGCAGCCGTTAAAAATACACTTATCTCACTGTATACGATGTTTCATACTATAATATATAGGTACATATCTACGTATACGAACATTTGTTTTTCTTTTTTATTCTATTTTCATTTTTTTCAAAGAAAGATGATCGGTTTTTATTTTTCTTTATGATGATGATTTGATGATTTTTTTTTTTTTTTTCTATTCCCGGTTAGAACGGTGGTGAAAATTTCTGTAATAAAGATGCAGCCTATCTCTATAAGCGCCGCGACGAGATGCCGCGTAGTCTTTGTTTGTTGTATACTGGTACGTACGTATATAGTATAAGTATGGGAGTTCGTACCGCGAATAGCCTTGACAAAGATTGAACTCAAACGATGAGTACAACAATCATTGAACTACAGTGACGTCGCCTACAGGCTACAGCAGTATAATATAGTACCCAAACAACAACGGGAGATTTATTTTCTTTCTCCCACATATGTTGTGTTTTCTCGTTGCAGCAGCATGCAGGGTTCTATATACGGTAGTTTTAATCTTTCAATTGATCTTTCTTCCACGAGTTTTGTATTGTTTTATTTTATTTTTTTCCATCCCACGCGCTCTTTCACAGATTGAAAAATTCCATTCTATAACGTCAAGATGATTGTTAGTGCCTACCTACCTACCTACCTACATTCGGAAAATGATCCGAAATTATTTTACACACCGTTTTATTTTCCTCGAAATTAATGGACGCTGAATAGAAGAATCGTGAAAATATACCGAGCCTGGATAGCAAATTTATAATAAGATTAAGTCGCACGGCTACGATTAACGATATTCTTTCCGCGTCCGACCGAAAACGGATGACACTACTTACGAGGGTTGAGGCTAAAAAAAATCGCTAGAAATCTTTTTTTTTTTTTTGATTTTCTCTTCACTGCTAGATTAACCGCGAGTTTTCCTTTTTCGAATTTTCTAATGATTTCGATTTTTTAATTAAAGAATAACATGATTGGCAACATTCGTACGTAGATAATTAATTTCGAGTCGTAGGGTCAAGGCCGAATCTCTCATTCCCATCACATCATCCCGAGTAAGCCCGCGCGGGCGAGTGAGTCATTCCTGTGAAATTGTACATAAGTAGGTATATACGTGGAGTCAGGGGGAGCCGTGGAGCGCGAAGAGGAGTACGTCGAACTCGATGACCGTTGTGCCAATGCAGAGAGGTGCAGCAGCGTCCGAGAGATGGTTCTCGGTTAGCTGCAGCGAGAGAGCCAGAGAGAGAGTAAACTTCGCAAATGCAGCGCGAACTAACGAACGTATATATATACGGTTGGATTCGGCTGCCCTCGGAAATCCTCGGATATCTTGAGGCGCATTCCGGGGACGTCAACCCGCACAAGATATCTCGATAGCCCTCGAGAATCTTCTTCTCAAAGCGCGTACTAGCCTAAGCGAGGACTGTGCCGCAAAGTATACGAGCCTCTAATATGATAAGTATGCAGCGAACCATGCGAGTGAGTTGATTTATACGTTTTTTCGATGTCCCCCTCCCCCTTTCAAAAATCAGAAAAAAAAAAAAACAAATCGACGAGACATTTATCGGGGAACCCGAATTTTTATCTTGCGAAAAAATTGCAAAAAAAAAATAAAAAATTGCAAAAAAACAAAAGGGAATATTTGCTCCATTTCTTTCCCCCGCGAACTGTTCTTCTTCTCCTCGATCTTCTATGGCGCGAGCCCCCCTCCCCCCCCCCCCCCCTCATTTAGTTTGAGAAACGCTGCAGGGCCGTTGCACCAGACAGGGTGAACGCTCTTGGCGTTTTGCCGGGCGCCTGGTAGCTGCTGCTGCTGTTAGTGCAGATATCGCGTTCGTTCAACATTGCCTGCCCTACCGCCTTTCTGATGCCGGATGGGCTGAGCTGAGTGCAGCAGAGTATCGCCTACCTACCGTATAGTTTTACCTGGGGTACTGCAGCCGACGCTGTCGAGCCCCTGGACGGAGCCCCATGTATACACGGTTAAACTTCTTCTCCATATAAGTTTATGAGAACTGTATAGAGGCAGCAGCACTGTCCAACGAACTTACTTAGGCCAGAAGAGAACAGAGAGCAACAACACAACCTTTAGGGGACCAATGTTCCCACTCAAGGGCACAGGGGCACCGTTCCACTGAACCAATTATGCGATTTTTTTTCATGTCAGCTATTACGACTACTACTTCTACTACTTCTGCCAGCGGCGTTTTAATACCTCGTAAAATAATCGCGACGTAACGTTTCCTCGTTTATATTATGGTAGACGCACACATATATATCGATAATATATTCGCAATGTCATTGACTGCAATTTTTTTTCTTATTTTTCTTTTCTTTCAAACTTCGCCGATCTTACTTCTCCGGGATTTTCCCAGTTCGTATTTTATTTTTAAATGTGATCTTCGAATGAATTCGTATCGAAAAAGCGAGTGATATATCCACATATTATATTACAGTCGTCTCTAAATACATATTATATCGAGGAGGAGCAGCGTAGGTAGGTGTACGCATTCGCATTGCGCATTTTACGATGAGAACTGGTGTGAGTCAACGGCAGACTAAAAGGCGCCAAGATTGTCCACTACGATAATCCTGGAATTGCTTCGAATCGATGTCTGACTCACGCGCGTTCCTGACTCACTGCTGCAGCATCGAGTAAGTTTGTTGCACCACGCGGTTGGTTTTTAGTCCGGAACCCAAATCCACTTCCTTATATTATTATCATCGTATACACGAATAGATATCGACAAATCCTCTGATACGATTGAAAATTAATTGTAAGAAAAATGACTAGAGAAGAAAAGCCTTGTTTTTTGTTCTCGTTCTTTCTTTCTTTTTTCGTTTTTTTTTTTTTTTGCCGGTAAAAATATATGCGCTCTGGTTTTGCGAACCCCGGGAAATGCGCTGGCGATTGGGAACCCCCAGACTGCACAGGAGGGGATTGACCCAGACACCCCCTCCACCAGACGACCCCCTCTTTCATCCACTAATCCTCCCCTGCCTGCTTCGAGAACCTCGCTTTGTATGTACGCGAGAGGATGAGAAGGGTGCAAGAAACCGTCACGTTGATAAAGGATTGCGCTACCGTGCAACAAAACATACATACAACATACACGCGTGTATATGAGTAGGTACCTATACACGAAAATTTGTCCGACGCGTGTGAAACGTTTTAAATATCATATAGACTATTGCATTCATTCAATAAAAAGAAAAATAAATAAATAAATAAATAAATGGAAATGAAATAAACATTTCTCTCATCAATCATCGCCTCAGTAGAGAAACTTAGTCCAAATTTTATGCAAAGCGTTTCCCTTCCCTTTGATTTACATAGGTATACATAGGTATATACTACATATACTTATATAACCTATATATATATTCAGATCTTTATCGTATATTATGCATTGTTGTTTCCCTTGCAGCACGCGACAAAATCAGATACTACATGCGTCTGCACCTTGCGATGTAAATCATGTGGGTAATTTTAAGCTTCCGTATTAGGCTCGTTAATAATAATTAGGAGACAGCGTTTTTTTCTTGGTTTTATTCAATTTTACTTTTCCTTAATTTATTTGAGGAATTTCGTTCCCTGAATTTTTATATATTCGTGAAGCTGGAGAGAGAGAAAAAATAAATAAAAATCACCGCGTCTATATAGCAGCAGTATAAGTTTTGTTTTTTGTTTCTTTTTGTCCTTTTTTGGGGAACGACCCGATGCAGCTACGGCTACGGTTTACGGTTTATCGATTACGGGAAAGAACCTGCTAGAAGCAGCTAGACTGTGTGCATCCAATACCAAGGGAACTGAACTGGGGTTGCGAACCCCAACTAAAACGGCAGACAGAAGTACAGACGCGAAAGGGGGTGACCCAGACACTCCCTCAGCTCACTCCACTCCACTACTACAACCGACGACGACGCCACCAGGATGTTTGCAACCTCGAGGCGCCGGAGAACCTTGTCTACCTACTACACCTCCTGGTTCTGGGTTTACAATTTTCTGCAATAGCTATGTCCACGCTGTGGGGGTGGATATCGAAACGAAAAATAAACGAAGAAACTGAAGAAAAAAAAAGAGAGAAAAAATCTTAGTTTACTAAAATTAGGAATTTATCGCTTTCGTTTTTCGTACAAACAATCTAAAAAAAAGGGACACTATATTTGAATAGAGACATGTACCCATATTCGTTTAAATATTCTCGGGAATTAATCGTCCTTGATAATGATACGCCGCGCTATACCTAGTTACAGAGTGCAACAAACTAAGGACCTTCGGGTTTATATTGCGTCGGTGTTACCGCGTCGTCGCGACGCCCACCGCGAGTACCGCGCTGCTAATAAATACATGTACGCATTCTGCAATTCTAATGTAGATTATATTATAAAACGGGATAAAAATCGAAGATTGGCGAACTACGAT
Organism: Tenthredo livida; assembly: GCA_963992785.1. Classification (NCBI taxonomy): domain Eukaryota; kingdom Metazoa; phylum Arthropoda; class Insecta; order Hymenoptera; family Tenthredinidae; genus Tenthredo; species Tenthredo livida. Next base: position 2,314,746 of record OZ023068.1, on the reverse strand, counting down.
GTTATTGAACATTTATTTTTCGAACCAAAGATATCGTGTAAAATTCGTAAGATTCGTGAAATTGTCACAGCATATGTTCAATTTCCTATGTCTGGTTGAGATTATAATTTCTGGTTTAAAATCGAGCTATTGGAATTATTGACGATATTTTTTTTTTTTTTTTTTTTAACCAGACTTTTGCTGTTAGAATAATTTCTATAAATTTAATGATGTTCGATAATTAAACGATGAATTAAAAGTTTCTCGAACGATAATTAGAGTTGAACGGTCGGAGAGACGTTTCATATAAGGGCATCGGACCGACAAAGAAATAAAACTGGTATGAAAATATATGTGCATATAAATCGCAGTTCAATTAGCATGTTTATTACAGCCCACACCGCAGCAACTTTGTGTGGTAATCGAACATGCTACACAATCTTCTCTCCCTCTCTCTTTTTCACTCTCTCTCTTTCTCTCTCTCGCTCTCTATTTCTCTCTTTTTCTTTCTCGCTCGCCGCGCTCTCCCTGAATATGTAACGAAAACAATCTCATCGTGTATTCATACGTAGGTGACACGTAACTGATAATACTATGAGATTCATTTTAATCAGGGATTTCACCGATCTCAAAACTTCGCCAGAAATTTTTGATTCGCATAAAATATGATCTAAAAATTAGGAACAGCACTGCCTTACGATAAATCTCAGTATTTACTATAGAATATAGAAAAAACTGATATTTATTTGAACCTGGCGGTGAGAAAAAAAAAAAAAAAAAAAAAAAAAACCAACAACAACGTTTCAATCGACAATGAAAAAGAAAGGGAAGGTAAGTTATCGGCCGAGATTAGTTCCGCGTGAGCAACGAGTACCGACGAAACTAGGGGCGTTGTTAGTCGGTAACATAAGTACATCGATAATCGGTAACATAAGTAAAGCATGTGTAGTTTGAACTTATGGTAAGATCTGTTTTACCGCAGTGTATTATCGTCGGTATGAAGGCTGGTGATTGATCAGATGATAATAGAAATAAAACTGCGATGGTAAGAGCGTGTGACTTATCCCCAGATTAATTTACTCATTGGATATGTGGGTAAGATAGTTTGAAATTTTCTCTAACAGAGAATCAAGATAAATACTAGATACATGAAATATTATCTCGTGGTAAAGACTGGGTGATTCATATCAGTTTGAGAAAATTTGAATTATAACACGATGTAACTCTAGCTGAGGAATTGATATCATATATTATTATGATACATTATGATCAAATTTAAAACTCACCACTTTTGATCCAGGATAGGGAAGAAGAAGATGGCCTCGACCGGAAGAACCGCTTCTAGTAGGTACAGCATACGGTGATAATCCATAGATAATCCTTATTGGCGTTTGGGGGGCGGGGGGGGGGGGAGGGTAGGGGTATTTTCAAAAACTCAGCTACAATAATATTGTATTCCTGATTGCGGGTTACATTTATAACACTGCACTTTTTTATATTATATATTATAATATATTGGGGGTAGAATTGAAAACACTTCATTGCTGAATGAAATTCTAGAATGGGGGCAAACCTGAAAAAACACTTCATTCATATTTTATATTCCCGAAGGAGGGGGGTAGAATTATAAACACTGCATTGCTATATTATATTCCCGAAGGAAGGGGGTAGGATTAGAAACACTGCATTGCTATATTATATTCCCGAAGGACGGGGGTGGAATTATACACACTGCATTGCTATATCATATTCCTGGTGGAAGGGGGTAGAATTATAGAAACACTCAATTGCTGAATTATATTTCTAATTAATAAAATTAGAAAAACACTGAAAAACACTTGACTTCTGTATTAAATTCCAGATTGAGGGTAGTATCACTCATATAACTGTATATTTATTATGTTTCGCGATTGTAGAAAGATAAATAATATAATATAGCTATAATATAGATACTCTTCGATCCCAAATCGATTTTTAGTCAAATATCGGAAATAAGACAATTACATATTTTTATATCGACAATATCGAACTGTACGAAAAATAATACACATACAGATTTTTGATCGAATTAAAGAAAAAGAAAAAATATATATATATATAAAAGCTCGAAGACAATAAAGTGCGAATAACGACACGGGATTTTTCCTTTATAGCTTTGAAATAACCGAAAATACAAAGATCGGAACATATTAAATGAAAATATCAATTTCTGATATGAGTACACGATAATAGTTGACCGAAACAAAATGTCCGATGTAATGAATGGGACTTATAACCACCAATGACGATATATGCATAACCAAAGAAGCAAATTAATCAAAAACACCGAGGGATGGCGTTGCGAGGTCTACCCGGCCCTCGATCGTCGTCATATATATATATATATACACCTATGTGAATGTCTACTTGTTGCAAATGCTAATGAGAATAATTTTCTTACCATAATTCGTAGAACAAACTTCTAATGAGAAATCAACTAATAAATTAATTGAGAGATACTAATATTGATAAATCTATATATTATAGTGATCGAGTTGTATCGTTGACGAAATAAGACCGTTAAAATTTTTCAAGGAATAGACGCCATCACTTGTCTCTAGACTCACGCGATTTATAAGTATGAAAAAAACAAAAGAACAACACGGTACCACCCTAACTCACTGACTGTCGCTTAGCCGAATACAACTATAGGTTTCGAAAAGATAAATTGATTGTTTTACGTACTTAGGTGTTGATAATAAACGCGAGAAAACTTTCGGCAGGATATCTTTGTGCAACCGTTATCCGCCATGAAGACACTACTACCAATATCAGAAACCAAAATATTAAAAACTATAACAAAGAAGCTCGCTAACTCGCCCCCTCTAGTTCACCGCGCAAAAATCTCCCGACAGCCAGAATCCCGCCGGAACTGATATAACCTATTAATATTTATTTATCAGATAGATATTACGATCATCGAATTTAGGCATATTCAACTAACTAGAATGCCGGTTTATGATTCGGTAACAAAAGAATCGGATAATATGATGTACTGACTTATAATTATCACGACACTCTTTTGTTATTACGCGAAAAGCCTGAGGAGAAAAAAAAAAAAACTCTTTTGTTCGTCAAACTTACCATTAGCCTCACATCATTTCGAACCCGCCCGACTATCGAGATATTATAGTATGAGACACGAATTCGTTACACTTTTGTAATAATTACGCACGATGGTTAACGAGTTACTAAAAATTAGCGTGGCGAAGAAAAACGGCATCTCAGCGCCGGAAATGACGTCTAAGATTTATTAGTCAGTTAGTATATGGTATAGACTATAGACCCATGATCCTTTAGGTTTGATTGCCCTTGCACTAGCGCCACTTGCGGTTAAAAACAAAAAACAACGTATCATCTCGATTCAATTTGTTTAAAAGTTCAAATAAGAGATTATAATAAATTTATCGCCGATTATTATATTTATAACAGTGTCTTCCGCTGGAAATAAAATCCTACAATTTTATTATTAGCTGATTTGACACAGCAGACTTCTATCATAATATCATCTGAATTATTATCTTTCTTTAATCTCGTAACCGTTCATCTTTTCATCATAATATTTTCGTTCGACCGTTTTCACCGTCGATAAACGTAATAATGATGGTAAAGCAGATTATGACCATGAGATAAGCTTCGCTATACCGACGGATCAATTCTCAGCTTCTGGCCGGAGCCGCTACGAGGCATTATTCCTTGTTAAGTCCGTGATGTGTAATTGAGGCGGCAGCACTAGAAAATCTTTGCAAAGTTCGTGGTGAACGAATACGAACACGCAGGTAGTACATAGTGGGCTAGCTTGATCATACCCAGTGTGATCCGCCATATTGCAATCGGAGTTGAGTAAGAAAACATTGTGAAGCACGTGGTAAGGCGGTATAAATTTGCGTAAATATAATCACAAGTTGATAAATAAGTGTATAAATAAGTGAATAATAATAAGTGATTAAATATTGAACAAATTGCGGCGTATTTTATTGAATATTAGGTGAGTAATATAGGTGAAATAATTTGCCATGCTGTTAACGCACATCGCTCGCCGCTGCCTGGTCTCTCTCATCATCATCTCTATACCAGGCTGAAAGGCAGCGGCATTTTTCTTTCCATACGCCCTTTGGTTAGCGGAATTTATCCGTTCTTTAACACACCGCCTTATATATTATAGAGAGAATTCTTACTCTATTTCACATTTGATATCATGTTCTTATTCATTTCATTGATATTTTATCGATTAACTACTCAACATCGGGATTTCACCAGGCCCCGGCCGCTAACAATACGCAGATGTCCGATCGCCGATTGTGTGTTATTTAATTATAAGTTAAGAATTTAGGAATAATAAGACACGGAGATAGAAGCGGGCAACTCCCACGATATATTTTCTCAATTTATTAAACCGCGATTAGTTGCTAGTCTTATCTACGTATCGGAGATGTTTTTGTTATATTTTTTTTATTTTTTTTACATCCGTTTATTTAGAGACGAAATTAAAGACGAGAAAAACGGCGTTGGACATTTTCAGGCTTTATAAACTCGTGTACATATTTATACCTATGATCATTCTATGTCGCTCTCTATTGTCCAAAGAAATTATGAAAGTAGGTACTACTTGATCATATTACCGTTTGTATGTACCTATCTACCTATATCTACGTATGTATGTACGAACTTCGTACAATTTATACAGGCAATAATATACCTATGTCTCTCTCTCTGTTGCTCTGAATTTAAACTCACATGTACATGTATGTGTGTGTATACGTCGTGACTCATCTGACCAGGATCATTCATCCCAAATAAACTTTTCGTTAGAAATTCATTTTACCAGCTCGGTTTGATGTATATTTCAGACCGAAATACGATTACAAAAAATAAAAATAGTAGTAATAATAACAACGGTAAACAATCAATAAAACATGTAAGAATTCACCTACTATTATCATTATTATTATTATTATTGCTTTTTTTATTTCATAAAATACATATTTTTACAAACAAACATTTTCAGTTTTTAACAATCTTCACTCATCGGGCTTTCCGAACTCGAATCAGATACGTTAATGTATACTAGCCTACGTTAATACGTAACGATAATATAGCCTTCGACTACTCGGCCTTCTGGTTTGATAACCCAATTGGGTTTAGTCACCAAGTTCTTATCTGGGAAGTTGGACGTATTTTATTTAGAGTTTACCTGGACTTTTTCATTTTCTCTTTATCTCTGTGTTAATTATTAGCCGATATTTTAATGCATTGATATGAAAAATCAATTCTTTTTTCTCTCTTCCTTTCAAAAGTTGAAAATTAAATATGATTACACAGATTATAGTAATTTAATGTTTTCCAACTTGAAATTTGTTCACGTATTCTTTCCGGTCTATGTATCTGGAAAGGATAGGAAATACATACATGTATATATTTTTCTTTTTCTTTTACCTGAAAAATCTAACTTGGTATAAGAAAAGAAAATCGGGATTAGATAGAAGCCTTAACAGCTGCTGCAACACCGGGAAATGGCTTTCGGGACTCGGGAGTAGGTAGGTACCTACGCAGACGTGTACCCTATGTCTATACAATAACAATGAGTAGGGAAAAACCGTCCCTGCATGTTCCTTTGTGCCTCCCCCCCCCCCCCCCCGAATCGCGTAGGCAGAGAGAGAGGCGCGCATAGATACCTGGTTTTCCCGAGACATTCACCTTAGCAAGAAATGTCGATATAAATGGGACGATTTTCCCCAGTCTATAAATAAAATGAAAAAAATGTTCGAAAAATGTTGAACGATAAAAGAGGTACGGTTTCATTCAGGCACACAGTGTATACTGCAGAATGCGATAATTCGCTTTTCGCATTTCGCCAGTAGGTATACATACCGTTCAGGTATACGTATACGTATTATCTGTATTCTTCAAGATGTGTATTACATCGCGTGGCTTTCGTCGTTCTGCAGTGCGCATGCGTTGATCGGAGAACCGGACAGTCCAGAGTAGTGCCCCACGTGCAGCTAACAGACTGAAGAGTTCCCCGCGCGCAGTGAGAGAAAGAGAGAGAGTAGTGTAAGACCGGACTTGCGTTGCTGTTGCTGTTGCCATTGCCGCACCTCGTATAAATGCGGGTTATTATACATATTCCCGAACGACGACGAGATAATAAATGTTATTCTAGTTGAGAAGTTCATTGCGTATTTATCGAATTTTTTACATCTGACTATATCTAACATTACTATAATTAAATATTGCCTTACGTACGACGAGAACCCCGTGTTTCCGGTATACATATATTAAATAAATCTTAACCCGCGGCAGCGATACACGCATACCTATACACCTACCTTCGTTCAAATACCGCGTAATCATGGATCTCCGCCCGGTAAGTTCACCCGCTAATATTTCCATATGTGACCAGATTCTGACTCTCTAAATTCGTCGGTATAATACAGAATTTATACAAATAATAAAACCATACGATTAGCTACATGAATTTTTGTATTTTTGTATTTTGGTATTTTTTTTTCTCTTTTTTTTCTCGATTTACGTTAATACATATATTGTTCGTTTTATGTCTCATACCATACCTGAAATCGCAATACATTTATTACCTCTTCCGCTATTTATTGTTTATCTTGATACTATACGATAAATTATATCATATCGACGATATGTGTAGCTTATTTCTGACTTTGTTATACACATATTGTCGAAAAGGAGTGGGGAAAACAAAGAAAAAAAAGCGTAAATAACTACGAAGCCGATAGATACCATACTCGACCGTATATACCTATAGAGATAGATCGTGTTTAGTAAGTTTAACATTAACGATAACCTTTAGCATACTACTTCGAATATACATATATATATCTTAGTATATAGTTTGTATAGCCGGCATTGGGTGGATGGTTTTTGTCGACGTTTTTTTTTTACGCAAAAAAAAAATTTATTCAATATTTTTAATCGTATATTTCCGTTGTTTTTGAATCGCACTTACATCCTGTGTGACGAATGATTCTATCTTTTTCCTTTCTCTTATTCTATTATTTTTTTTTAAGGAAAATCGTAATGAAGTTCCGAAAAATAAAAACGTCCAGCTGTTTACATTTTACGTAGATAATAATAATAATTACGAAGATTTCGGACGCAGTTCGCCGCCCCAAATAGATTATTAATTTTATCACACATTTAAATCCCTCTCTACGCGTTTGATCTGATCGATGATATGTGATCGTCAAATCAAAGCCAATATTGTATATTTTGCGATACCGTATTTCTAATGCGTACCTATTAATATACCTATTATACATGTAGGTATATCTTTTCCTGAACGATTTACTAATTACCAATATCGTATTATATTATTATACACATGTACATATATTATCGTACAGATATGTATTATGAGTTTGAGAAATTTTGGAATTCTTCAAATTTTCGAAACGTCGTTATCATTTATCTATTATTATTATTATTATTATACTTATGTACTCAAGTTTGTATAAGCTCGTTGTGTATAATGATCAACGGGTGGCTTATAATTATCATTATTCACCGCCTATAGTATATTTAACCGCAGGGCGAAGAATCTCATGCTTATTAGTTATCAGTATATAATACATAGCTATATGTATGTAGGTGTATAGATGATAGTTCTTTAAATATAATATTTTTCTAAACTGATGAATATGTTCAATTGTTCAATTCATTTCCGTCATTCGCAATTACGGAATAAAAATATATATATAGGTACTATATGTATACTATACAATATACATACTTATAATATATCGATAAAACAACATTACAACGTGAAAAAAAAAACTAATTGATAACAACAATTACGTATTATATGTTAGTTACAATGTGAAAAAACATAATCTCAGCTATGTAAGTGAGTAATTGCCTCGAGATTTTCTCATACGTTTCTGTTTTACAATATACAATATACAATATTGATTGATGCGTAAATACATATAATCATATAATCGCCCTGGGGTTTTATCGCTATCGCGAGCATACACTACAGATAAAATAATAATTATTTGCAATCAGTGTAATAGCACTTTATATATATCTATAGTTTACTGCACTGTATCGATTCTCTTATAAATCTTCTCTTTATCTACATATCTTCTATTATAAAATTTGATTGAAAAAATTTGGCGAAATAACGTAATAATTATTTAATGCCTACAAATAAGCTGAATATTTTCTGCATCTAGGTATTGTTGCAGGGGATAGATGAAAAATATCATTCTCAAAGCAACCCCTCTCCCATGGCTTACAATAATATACACTTTTACTGTATTACAAACGATCGTAGATTGCCGGCACGCAATTTCCTCGCAGATTAGCTGCGCTTATACCGATATTATATACAGCGAGTTTAGTTGCGAGTGATCTTGCCACGTGCTTTTCACGTAACTTCTGTATGCATATCTCTAAGTGTTATTATTTATATTTTGAAATCGTTTTGCACACGAGGTATTATAATATACGCGTGATTATATCGATTAATTAAATATTAATTAACTATTTTCGAAAACAGAAATATTCTACTTTTTTTTAATTTTTTTTTTTTTAATTTTTAATTTTCTTACTTCTAATTTCGCAAAATTCTTATTATTGTTATTCACATTGTGACCTCGTTACACGTGGTTAAATGTCTCGACAGCGTGGTGCGGAGTGCTAAAGTTTAAAAGTGTTATTCTCACGCACACGACACCCACGCTTTTACCTATTCCTATTCCTATTCCTATTCCTGTTCCGGGTAGCTGAAGCGCAGCTACGTTTACACGTATAATAGATATAGGACGAGTGTGTGTATACTCATAAATACGTAATATACTTGATACTATAATACGTACGTAGATCTTTGCTGCGACTTAATACATACTCGCACAGCTGTTTCCTCGTAAGATTTATTATACCACTAGTAGTTCGCGTTTGGACGGTTTCACGTTATGCCGTTGAATCATACCCCGCTTACAATCGGTCTATGCGTGCACCTACACATATATGTATATATACACATGTAGATATAATACACAATTACTGTACTTAATGAATGATTTAGAATTATGAATGAGAGATATTGATTTCACGATTGAAACAATATATATTTTTACCCATTCTCTCGAATTTAACTCACCAAATTTTATACACGCCAGAGTTTTCTCGTATATATATATATATCAAATTTACTACATCGTTATCGAATATTATTGCGGTGCGGTTTTTTTTTTTTTTAATTTATATGGTGTAAATGATCATACATTGAAAAAGAAGAAAACCAAACAAAAAGGCGTTACATATAATGATGATAATAATAATAATAAACATAATAATAATAATAATAATAGAAATGACAAAAAATGTTTTCTTTCTGTCTAATGTTGAAGAGGCGATTTTTTTGGATAATATTTTACTCTCTTACCAGAAGCTATAACACTTGTTGATCCGGAAAACACAGTACATACGCGAATATTCACATACATACGTTGCCGTCTGCGTGTATATTTAATTTACAAAAATATATTCTCACGATATTGACAAAGAGGGAGAGAGATAGATAGAGAGCGAGAGAGAGAGCGAGAGAAAATGAAAAGAAAAAAAGAGAATACTTTTGAGATGCGATGAAATTGCTTTCAAAAATATGTATTATAAGTTTTAATAAAATAAAATGAAAGAAGAAACAATAAAAAAAACAGCGGGTCTGGGCTGACCATAAGCGAGCCTTTGAACTTGCCGTTTTCTAACTCGTTACGAGCTGAAATAATAATAATAATAATAATAATGTAATTATCTTATTCGAATTTTAGAAGCACAATATCAAATTCGTGATCAGCGACCCTAAAAACCTCACGTTAGCAATTTTGATTCGAATCCGTTCATCTATTCTCAAGATATCATTTTTATTCTATTATTTAGAATTTAGTTATTTCAAATAATTCTAAAAGTACCAAACCGATCTAAGCCAAAATCTAATCAGTTCTAAGTTTGGAAAAACCGCGTCGATTGAGACCAAAATCATTCAAATCCGGTAACTCATTTTCGAGATATTGTCAGACAAAAAAAAATTGATCACGCATACATACGCACAGGGACGTCCGTCTGAAAATGATTGGAGGTCATTCCCTAGACTTCAAAACGTGGAGATCTAGTGATAACTCAACTTTCCATTTTTGGAGTGATTGCAATAACTTCCTGTTTTTTTTTCTTTTTTTTTTTTTTTATCTAAAAACATATAAACGGGAAGCTGAAAAGAATAATACAACTGAAGGAATTAAAGATTATAAATAATCTCGTTCATTTACTATACAAGTAAACGTTCGATAGATAAGCAAGAGAAATTTCATGCCCCAATTACGAAAGTGATATGCTACTTTCGGTTAATTTTAATTTTTTTTCTTTTTTCTCTCATTCAATATTTTCGTAATACATACGTATACATGCTAATGTACTATACCCACGCTGCGTATAATAGGTATAATGTAGAAATAGCAAATATATATCTATAATAACACATTTGTTACGAAATCGATATCAATACAATAAACCGATCAGCCTTTCTTCTTCTCATTTAGTTTATTAACTCATGTTCTCATTATTCCGCGAGCGGTGAAAGTTCGCCGAAATAAAATCGTATACCTATATAGTATAACAGACTAACTTACGATTTAACATCGATAAATTGCAACTAGCCGAATTCAACGAACAAAAAAAAAAAAAAAATGATCTGAAACTATGAAGTTTCGCATCAACCATCAAATTTTTACAATCTTTTTTATATCATTCCAATTTCTCATGAATAAATGAATGAATATTGAATAGTAATAAATGATCTGAAATTAATTTAAACATCAATATCAACATTTGATTTTTCTCTTTATTTTCCAGTTGTGTTTAATTTCGAGGAACAGTAGCTACCGTGGACTTGCGCGATGTCATCGCCCCGCATCCAACTAGTAAAGTGGACAGTACCAGCATTTGCATTGATCCTAGGTCTGCTGTGGTACAAGCGTCGTCGAGCAGACAGAGCTGACCCAGGTGGAAAGAGCGGTTCAAATAAGAACAGCCGTTCAAAAAGGGCCAAAGAAATCAACAGTCTAAACGATTCAGGGTTTCATTTCGACGAGTCGTTCACATCGACCGCTTCAAACCCAGTAAAAATTGAAATTGCTTGTAGCCCTCGACAAGTCAGCGAAAGCCTTGATATACCCCAGCGAAGACAACCCGCTACTCTTTCCGTTACACCGATCACGTCAATCGCTAGTAGCGATCCTGACGCCTGGTACAAAGACGTTGAAATGACCGCAGATACAGAAGAAGAAGTTCAACCGGCTGTAGAATTACCTGAAAAATTAATATTCAGAGATTCTCTATCAAAACAAAAACAGCAGCAATCTGTTCCGCAACAAAGACCAAAATCACCCTACGAAACAGCCAAACATACAGTCAGGAATCAGATAACTAAAATGCTCGATCACTCTGAGGATCTGATCGCAAAACCCGACACTATTATCGACGAAATAAAAATACAGGAAAGGGCAGGCTCCGAGAGAGATTCGGCCAACCATAGTCCGGTCTCTGGCGTTCTTGACGGCAGCGTTAGCGACGAAGCTAGAAGCGAGGGGAGCAGCGACAGTGGAAAAGGTGATAAACTCTAGCAGAGATGGAGCCGATTTATAACTAAATTGGATTTAATAATGTTTGATTATGTCTTATTCGCAGGAGGAAGCATCAGCGGCAACAGTCCAGCGGTTTACGAGTTTGTTTTGCCTCAGAATTTGATCGGTCGTTTGATAGGCCGCCACGGTGTATTTCTGCAGAGTGTAAAGGCCAAAGGGCAAGTTAATATCCTGATAAAACGTCACCCGGAAACTAACAAGATGAAAGTTTGCGCTATAGAGGGTTCACAGAAGGGGATACGCACCGCCTTGGATATGATAAGGCAGAAATTTCCCGAGAATAAATATCCCTCCGTTACTTTAGAGCAGGTTTCTTTCCTCAAAAAACCAGAGGAAATGCCGTGGGTGCCTGAAGTTATGCAACTTAAACTTGTCGAGGGAATGAACAACGACGTTACGGTCATTAGAGTTATGGAACCAAACCATCTCTTCCTACATCTACCCACTCATCCGTCATATCCTTCACTTCGTATTTTAGATCAGAATATGACGCAGCTTTATAACACCGTAGCGGATGCACCTCCAGTTCCTGATCAACTCGAGAGTGAGAAATGATCTTGCTTTTTCATTTCTTCTTACTTAATGAGAATTTGGAAATAGTTGTTTGAATATTTACTATTTTATTTTCAGAGGGTATGGTCTTTGTTGGAAAATGGTACGATAGGTGGGTCAGAGTTTATATTCAAAAGCCAGACCCTCGTGGGGAAAAGCATTTAGTACGTCTTATAGATCACGGCGGATTTTGGATATTCAAAAGCTCTGAGATGAGGAAAATCAGATACGATTATCTCACACTACCTTTCCAAGCCATAGAAGTATTCGTGGCTAATATTCGACCAAAAAATGGTAAGGAATTTGAAACTGCTTCAACGTTTTACTGGAGAAGACCGTGAATTCTAGAAACTTGAAATTTGGCAGACTCCCAGATCTCCGAAATTCTAAACAACATTGATTTTCCATTCATGCTGTTTAATCAGAGTTTATTTTCTTTCATCTATCCAGGAGCCTGGGAGCCTGAAGCGTTCGAATTAGTGCATCAAATAACCCAAGGAGTCGTGGTCCAAGCCCAAATACAGAGCTATGTGGATCGCGACACGCATATAAACCTGTATCTAAACATACAGAAACATGGGGTACGCATGGTTTGTTGATAGCAATTGAAAATGATGTTGATTTTTAAATGTTCATGAATTAGTATTACAGAGTAACTGATATATTCTTTCATTTATTATTTCCAGGTGATATCTCTTGCTGATGAATTGGTGGCGCGTGGATACGCGGAGCCTGTTCATCTCGAAGAAATATTCTAGTATAATGATAGCAAGCAAAGGAGAGTAGAGTACGAAATGAAAGGAAAAATCTCCTTAACATAAAATCTGGACAAATTGGAGACGAGTTTATAATTATGTGATAGTGGAGTGGAGTTGGATTGATATGAGTGGCTCGTTTAGTGCATAGACGCTATTTGCGATGACCAATATCTGTTTAAAAGTATCTTTATGTAAAATCATTTCATGACTGGAGAATGAAAATGAGAAGGAGAGGGAGTAGCTCGAAACTATATAGTTTACATCGAGTTATAGAAACGTACATCTTATCTATCTACATCTCTGTGCCAATAGAGTCTTTTCACTTTTTTCATAATTTCATACATTTTTTATAAGTCGTTGAGCCTTTATATAGCTGCTATTTTGATACAGGATTTAATGATCGAAAAGAAAAAAAGAAAAACCGTTAGGAAACATCACACCATTATAAGTTGATGTATGAAACTCCGTTGTAACTGTGCAGAGCAAAACAAAAAAACAAAAAAAAAAATGCAAAAAAATTTTTATACCGTCAGTGCATGAAATATAAAATACTTTTAGCGGTAAACCCATGCTTCTTTGATAGATACTCAATTTTGTTCAAAGTCTTCTTTCTTCTCATATAAGTATTTCAAAACAATTATTTAATATTTTTTCTAACAAATATGAACAATCACACATCTTTAGACTTGAATTATGAAATAAAAACTTGAAAAAGTACAAATAAAAGAAAAAAAAAACGTCGAGACTTTACGTGTATGGGAAATACTTTGAACGAATTTGATATTTTTTGTTTTAAAAAAGATGTCAATGTATAGAGTCGCTGGGAGATAAGGAAAAAACTGATTATTACCGCATTTTAGTAACTCGAGGTTTCGTAGATTGATTGATTGATTGATAAAAAAAAAAAAAGGAAAAAAAATGAAAAAAAGGAAAAGAAACGAAAAGGAATAACTAAAACTCCCATTTTCTTTGTATATACTACATAGTGTATAAGATCTCTGATTTACCTAAATTTATTTAAATGGTGTACCTAATGAATAACATTATTACGATTACTCAAACAATGATTATCTAGTGCTCTATAGACTATAGAAATAAATTTGATAATAAGCTAAGATAATAATGACAAGAATAGAATAGACTTAGCATAAGAGTAATATAATATAATATAACATAACATAATATAATATATATAACGTATGTTTTTACATGTCGAAAGAAGAATTCAATATACTAAAGATGTATTCAGAAAAGTTTTGATCAAAAGATGATAGGGTGACTCTGGAAAATCGCACTAACTTCTTATAAAACCGCAACAATATATTTTTGGGTTCTTTTAACAGATCAAATAGTTTCAATAAGACATCTACAATTTCGTATATATAAACAAACAAAAAGAAAAAAATAAATAAATAATAATAATTACAGAAATTAAAAGAATGAATCGAATTTTCGAGTTATATTATTAAAAATCGTACAATTTATGCAATTTAATTATACTAATATTATATAGACCACAAAGCTGGGGAATAATAATATTAATAAATAAATAAATAAATAAATGAATGAGTAAATAAATAAATAAATAAATAAATAAGTAAATCATAATAATAATAATAATAATCGGTGGTCTCTCATCAGTAATTGAAAAAAATAAAAATAAAAATACGGCGTTTATATGGTTTATTATTCGTTTATTATAATAATGGTCTAAAAGCAATCGGTTAATTAGTTAATAAATAATCTATATCGTTTTTTCGTGCTATAATTTAACATGTTCTGTCATCGCGTTGTGTATACGATCGTTAATATTATAATTAGATATTATGTGCTATTATTGTCGTAATCCCGGGATTACGTATTTTGTTGTTTTTTTTTTGTTTTCTTCTTCCCCTCGTATTAAAAATCGTGCATACCGTGATTTCTCCTTATCGTAATGTTATATTATAGTGTATTTATTAATTGTCTCTTGGTGTAATGAAAATAATTCCGTTTATGAATTAGTAAAAAAAAACTCTTACCTCTGATCTCTCAACATCTTATAGAGAATCTAATATAAACCAAGAGCTCGCGTTTATCATAATTTATATACCTTCGGTTTGTTTCTATTCTTTACTAGTTAGTAATAAAATAAAAACGATTTATAACATTAAGTTTATCAAATGATTTTTTTTTTTGTCTTTTTTTTCTTGTTTCGCGAATAAAGAAAATTTGCTACCGGCGCCAACGTATTACATACTATAATTTTTCGATGAGTAAAAAAAATATTCGAAAATGTTGAAGAAAAACAAAAACATAAAAATATATAAAAATAAATATAAACAAACAGATAAATAAATAAATAAATAAATAATATAAATTTGAAGAAAAATAAATTTGCCCGTTGCCTGCCACCACCCAATCGCGATATAAATACTATAGTAAATATTCAATGTTAATACTTAAAAATAGCTAAATATCGTTGATATGTAAACATAATAGAAATATTTTTATAACATAAATAATTAGCATTTTAAGATATAGAAAAGAAAAGAAAAGAAAAGAAAAGGAAAGAAATAGCTACAGCTACTGCTACTACCAGATAGGCCTTCCTCTATTATTACTTAAATTGCGATTAGTTATTTATTATGAAAAATATATATATATATTTTTTTTCGTGATTCGCGTAACAAGTTTCGAACAGTGTTTACCATATTTTCAGAGAAAACAGTAGAAAAAAAAAGAAAAGAAAAAATGAAAAACAAAATTTTTTGGATCAAATTTTTCGTGTTCATTGATTAAGAGATAAAAAAAAAAGAAAAAAAACAAAACAAATAGAATAATAAACGTGAAGGCTTTCTCGGTTTGTCATTATGTTTGAAAAAAGTCCTTACGTTTTTTTTTCTCTTATAATAAACTGTGATTTTTCCATAAATCATAGAGAAAAGTTTTGTTTCGTTAAATTATTTGAAAATTAAGATGTTTAATATGATCAAATTAAGTCCCCAGCTTATATACCTATTCATACCTAATATTCTAATTTATCATTGTCATTGTTACAACACCAGAACCCACTTTGTATATAAAATCAATGTAAAAAATTTTTTTGGAGTTTCATTAAAATTTATTCGTTTTAAATAATTTCTTTTTGTTCCAAGTTCCTCTTCAGTCGTTTGCTCTACGAGCATATTAGTGTTATTCTGAGTATATAAAGGTTTTCCTGGAGAATGCTTGATCCCCGATTTATTCTTGCCTTCCATACTTTGACGGAGATCTGAATAAGCGTTGCATGTACTTGAGATGCATGGATCCTACGTGCCAATTGGTCGGAGATGGACGCCAGCCAACACTATCTGGCTAGTTATGGATTCATGGTCAACCAACACAGTGGTAAGCTTTATATTATATCAGCCACAGACCCTGTATAACTATAAATGTATATCGACAACAGAATCAAGGCTGAAACGCATTTATCTAGTGATACTCGGACAGTATCTATCTCTGGATCCAACAACGTTTGTGTCAATCTCAACAATATCCCCGCGTTTCAGAATTGGGGAGAGGAAATCAGATCTGGATAGATTATGTGCCCAATCACCAGTCCTATATGCCTTTTCAACTATTCGAAAACAGACCAAGCTGGTAATTGACCTCTCATTTGAGGGACCACTGTCAGAGGCAAGGAGGATGTTAGCGTCAAGGTAATTAATCTATGATATTGATTGGCTTCTAGCCACCACAGGCTGCAATGCATCAATTGCCTCATGTTGTTGAAATCAAATTGCCGCTGATCCGTTGTACATCTAAAATAAATCACCTTTTTAAATCCATGTTTCACAGCTTCTCTACCACCCTACACCTTTAGCTGGCTATGGACGCCCCCAGCTTACCTCTGTTCTCGACATACACCAGATACTTTCATGGCGACTTGGTTCTACTCACCTGCGAGGGAAACACCTGAGATGTACCCAAAGGCAACATATTGACGCAATTCGTGTGATACTTGGATATCTTATTAAAGGGTAAGTTCAGAAGACTAGGAACACTCATTTTTTTTTTTAAGCAATTATAACTTGCTTCTTTTCAATGGCAAAATCGAATCTTTCTTTTGTATTCACAACAGTAGTAAGAGCTTGATGAATCTCAAGAAAATATGTTCACTTGATTTGGATGTAAATTTGCCTTGTAGTAGAGAAATATTTGAATAATGAGGATCAAGGATTGAAGGTTTTTAAATAAATACAGGTATAAATTACTGTAGAATTAATTATAGGCATCGCATTTATTTTTCAAACATCTTACAGACTTCAATATTAGTAATAAATTACTTTACAGTCCAATTCTTTGGTTCTTAGTTGAGCATGTTCGCTTGAACAATACATTGAGTTAATTTATCCCATGTAACATATATTAATCTCTAGTTTTTATTTTCACAGGGGTTGTTCGTGGAGGGAAAAAACATAGTCCTGCCTATCTACAAGAAAACCTCTTGAAAGTTCTTCATTACAACGATTCACGCCAGACAGTGGAGCAGTCCAAATACCAGGGGAATGGCTATTATTGATGGGGACTAATGGCTTCAAACGGCTATTATTGTGTATAAAGTAGCATAGGAGTATAGTTTTAGGCTGAGTTCGCAATTACAGTTCCTTTGGAATCAGTTTTGGTAAAATCTCGAATCTTCTCTAATTAGATTAGACCAGATTATTCTAAATCCATTGTAGAAACTACAAGCGATACTACAAGCGATTCACTCGTGATTATACAGCACGCTCTACCTGACTAGTTCATACGGTAATGTTATAATCAAACGAGGAAAAAACTTGTAATATCACGGAAGAGATGAGAATTTGTAATAGATTATGATATGATATTGATATAATTTAATAGTTGAAACATTTCTGAATATCTCGGCCAATAATATTTTTTACTAGCCTAATAACTTCATTGTACTTGAAAGAGGAGAGCAGTAGACATTGCAATAGTTGGATTAGCCATTACCGTATGAAATATTCGCAATATCTATGCAGGTAACTGCGCGTAATACATGCATATACGATATACGTACGTGAATATACTTCACTCCTTTGTGAAATCGTCCTCAATGGATAGAGAGTAGACAATTCAGAGATCCACGACTTGGAGACTCTCATTAGTATCTATTGAGAACAACTATATTTATAGAGTAATGAATTATCCTACTGTTCTCGTGGCGAAATTACGTTGTTAAAGTATTATCGTTAACGAAAACCATGGTGAGAATAATGACTCTGTTCTCTATTCGTATGGTGGTCTGAAAAATAAAAATAAACAGCTCGCTGTTCTCAACAAGACCGATATAAATACTATCTGCTACAAACATTGTACTTGGCATTCTGTAAAATATACCTTCGTACGTATATGCATGTATTATCGTCGCAACGATTAGTTTAGAGTATAATACTAGTTTTATTATTTCCTAATTATAGTTCTAGCTAATCTCGGAACTTAAGAAGTGCCAAATATGTAGTTTTCAGTGATATACGTGATAGATTATACATATTACGATCACATCTACAATTTGTCCAATCAAATATTCAGTGTTGTGAAAATTGTAAGTCAATTTTTTTTCAAGTGAAGTTTATTACTTTTAAACGAATAAAATTATAGCTCTGTGGAGGTAAATGGGAGGGAATAGCTGGGGTATGGTAAGTGTACATAAATTTACTCTGATTACATAATTATATGAGTTACGAAATCGTAGCATCTCATATAGTACTTGGGAGCATACTTCTAATTTTCAATTATTATAAGATTATAATTTATTGCGCCGTAGTGTATGCAACCTGCAGATCATTTTACGTATAGGTATGGAGAGTCGATAAGGTTACTTGAAATCTTTCGTATCACCCGTGCGGTAAGAGTAGATTTCATACTAACCTTATCGGCTTTCTAATAACAATAATAATAAAATGATCAGCGAGTTGTGTGAAATGAGGCGCACGTCTACTTCTCCTCGTGTTTGACAATATGCCAGCAATTGATTGGCTATCAATGATATTAAATAACACAAAAGTAGTTTGAAAGCTTATTTTATTGCCGAATAATCTGGATCCATCACGTCGAGAACCACACCAGGTATTTCTAGCTCAGAACGCTCTACGTTCTCCACAATACCATAGAGGCAGTCCCATAAAATGTGAATGCCAGTATATTAAGAGCTGTGCTAATCTTAATATTTAATTATTCCAATTTTTAATCATCATTACTAAACATACATTCTATCTCTTATAGTATAATATGGTTTGTACAATAACACACCTTATAAATTCCGGAATGAAAAATTGATTTTCATATCTATATTTATATCTAGTCTGCTTTTGATGAGTTTCTCAGGAACTAATAATGATTTAACTAATCATTGCTCTTTATCATCTTCATCATTATCATGATATATTTATAGATATTCATGTAGTACTACAATACACCTATAATATAATTTCACTATTCTGTGTGATACATTATTAATTATTATTCGTTCTAAAAATAACTAAGACATTGATTATAAACAGACAGAATGGTATCGTTATTTTAAAAGTATTCATAACTCTATTGCATGATGCTTAAAAATAATATAAATCTCACACAATTCATTATTAATATTGAATTGGAAAGATATTGTTACAATATGTTCTCAATTATTATTTTTTACGTGCAAGAAGTTTATGCAATCGATACTTATTCGAATAAATAATGAGATTTGCAGTACTGGAATTGAAAATGAACGTCTATTTTATTCGAAATCAAAGTTAATCAGCGCTCGCGACCTTTAATTACGCTAATTATTATTATTGTTCGAGTATTAAAACTTCTCCGCGTCGATATGATATTAAATTAAATACCAGAATTTACCCCCGAAGTGGTGGCAACCGAACATGCAATTGCACCTGTTGAGCCTCGGAAAACCTCGTGCCACTTCGCGTCTTTCGACGCGCGGTGGTGGGGCATCGACGCCGGCCGCGGGCCGATTTGAATCTTCAGTCACGTTGAACGAGTCGCCGGGTGTTGACGTCGCGACTCCGTTCAGTTATAATTATACGAACGCGTCTTGGCTGAAGTAATGTTTTCCAATTTAATGAAGTTTTAAATCAGTGACACCTCGGAGAACGTAGACTTGTAATATAAGTAATTTCATACCAATCTGTCCGGTTATAATAATTGCATTTGAAATTTACGTACTTCAAGTGACTTTCTTATTGATTTATATTATTCGCAAACAATGTTATTCGACAGTTGAGAAAATATTGAGTGGCTAACAATTGTACATCTTTCTTAAAAAATCATAATTATAAGACGTAATAAAAGTGAACAGCATCGTAAAATAATTGTACTAATAGAAAATGTAAGTGGCATTGACTTTCAGTTGATGACATTTCGATAAAATACGAAAACAATCAGGCCGCATCTTTCTAATGGAATGATAATCTGTTTATACAGAAAAAGTACAGCTGCTCGGAAGTGGGGAGGCTGTTAACAATATAGATTGAATCTCCGATAAATCGAATAAAAGGTAAGCCGCATTAATGACAAAATTATTGCTAATTACCTATTTAACATTTTTATTTATAAGTTCGGTTATCGAATACATTTATTATTTCCACTAAATTTCCATTCTTCGTTATATTTTGGGTCGAACTTTAAATCGACAAATACAATTATTCATTTCTTTTTTACGAATTACAACCTCCTTGAATATACACGAATATTATATGCGAACTTTATACCACATTAAAATTTTTTTTTCTTTCTTCACTTAACTTTTATCACACAGTAGCCTATCTCTATATTTGAATTCAAATTTATCGGCATTTCAATATTTTTCTTTCCATTTTTCATTCAAGTGCCTACGAATTCAGACTGATGGAAGTTGATCCTGAGCCGATCCGGAGCTGATCCGAACCAGTTGGAGCGATAGGATGAGGGTGGATACGACAGCAAGGGAGCAATTGCAAAACAGGTGAGAACAAGATACCTCCTTGCCAATTTCTATTTCACCAAAAATAGCTATTAGCTTTAATTTCATCCAACATATCGAGACAAATGATTTTCTAACTCTTTTCTTTCTTCTTTCTATTCTCTGCTATGCCACAGTCGAGCAGACACATCCAAGTGCAAGTGCATGTGCAAGTGCAAGTGCAATTGCTTTGCCCCTACTAGCGGTATCGGCGAGTTGCGAGATGCTTCCTGACGGGTTTCCGTGAGCTGCATGATGTTTGGTGACGGGTTTCCTTTCCTTCTTACTCCCTTTCCTCTATTGCGTGGCGTGGCGGTACAATCTCCGATTTTTTTAGTTCAATTCAGATAGGCTTACTTGCGAACGCAACGAAACTTGCTTCCATAATCATAGATTCCTATACAGACGGCATGTAACATTATACTTGTTACTGCGCGGTAATATTACAGATACGAATAGATAAATGCTTGAACTCGCTTTCACGGCCCTTATAGCCGCCCTCATCCGTTGCGAATCGCGGTGAGCATCGCGGCAGGAGGATATCCATCGCTCAATCGGTTTCCGCGATTATCATTTCCCTTGCTCGATTTGCTTGAACTTTTTCCGATTGAGTTGTGGATCCTCTTTAGGTTCAATTCATGCTTTACAAAGTCTAGGAGCGGGTCCGACATAAAAATGAACGATCCCCTAGCAAGATGTTCAAGTAGTCAATCCAAATATCAAAAGATCTAAAGATCAAACGACCAAAAATTGAGCTGAGATATTGGGATATACAGAATATCAGGGTTCGAGTTATATCACTCTAGTAGTATATCTGAGTATCCGATCATCAGGGTATATGAATATCAGAATATGATAACATCAGGGTATGAAACATATCAGAGTATCAAAATACTAGGTGTCGGAATGTCAGATGATCAGCTATTTTGTATCAGTGTTCCAGAATATTGCCATATCACAATATCGGTATATCTGAACATCAGGGTATATGAATATCAGAATATGACACATATCAGAGTATCAGAATACTAGATTTCAGATATCAACAAATCAATGGTCACTTGGAATTAGTCCGCTTAGAAGAAAGTTTGACAATTTTGTCCAGGATGTATTTAACGCGTTTTTTCCCTACAGCAAATGACTGCCACGCCACCAAATATTCTATGCATGCCTCGTTACCTTCACACCTTCTATACTTGACGACTGTCTGCCACTAAGTATTTGCGAATTATAAATATCCAGCCAATTTTTATCCAATACTGAACAGCAGATAGCGTCAAGTCTCCCTTTTCTTGCATGCCTCTCTTTTCTCGCATGGCTCTCTTCATAGGAGCTGAATGCGATTCGATAAAGCACCATTCAGTATCACAACTAACATCGCACATTTTATTTGTTGCAGGCTTCCGCAGGATCGATTTTATTCTTTCGGGGTATTGTAAGGGATGATTACTGATCTATGATCAGTATTAATGACTAGGAACGAATTAATCACCTTTCTGTCACAGTTCCGCAGCATGACCATAATCGTCGTCAATTAATGATGTGAAATAATGTCTATGACATATTTTATCAACAGAAATAAGACAATTCATTCCAGGATTGGAGCAGGGCCTATATTTCGCCGCAGTCTGGATTTATCTTATTGTGAGTAGCCGAAAATTGTAGTACAATTTAAAAAAAAGAATTAGAATTCGAAAAATGAAAACTTTTCTGCTACCCAAAGTTAACGCAACATTATTTTTAATCTGAAAGATTGAGACGGGATGTCCCGATACCTCTACCCCTGGAGATGTGCAGTCGAACGAGGAATATACGGAATGTGATTGAAAAAAATGGGAAAGAGGTAGGGATGAGATATATACCGGGAAGAAATCTTGATAGTATACAGTCGATTGCGCATGCGCCAAATAATTTATTTTCATTGGTCGGTAAGATCGACTACGTCATAATACTGCCGCGGGACGACCTTACCGACCAATGAAAATAAATTATTTGACGCATGCGCAATCGACTGTATACTATCAAGATTTCTTCCCGGTATATTCGGTCGATAATCATTCCTTTTTAATAAAGTTTAATCATTGACCGACTCAAATCGGTACTTGAACATTTGTAATTTCCAACGTTTTTTCTTCATGTGAAAATAGGGCTATGAAAATTATATGAATGCATTGAGAAAGTAAATGTTGTGCTTCTCTTTTATGTTTCTATTAGATATCAGATTGTCATAAACCAGACATGGACAGGACTGATTATGAGGGGACTATGCTGAAAAGTAGTGATTAGGTAAGACGGTGTTAGATTTTTTATTAATAATCTTCTTAACTAATATGTAGACCCTACATATGTTAACGAATCAGATTCCAATTTATCGGCATTTCAATATTTTTCTTTCCATTTTTCATTCAAGTGCCGCTGAATTCAGACTGATGGGAGTTGATCCTGAGCCGATCCGAAGCTGATCCGAACCAGTTGGAGCGATAGGATGAGGGTGGATACGACAGCAAGGGAGCAATTGCAAAACAGGTGAGAACAAGATACCTCCTTGCCAATTTCTATTTCACCAAAAATAGCTATTAGCTTTAATTTCATCCAACATATCGAGACAAATGATTTCCTAACTCATTTCTTTCTTTTTTTTTTCTCTCTTATGCGCCAACAGCCAAGCAGATACATCCCAGTGCAATTGTCCTCCCCCTACTTG
Organism: Tenthredo livida; assembly: GCA_963992785.1. Classification (NCBI taxonomy): domain Eukaryota; kingdom Metazoa; phylum Arthropoda; class Insecta; order Hymenoptera; family Tenthredinidae; genus Tenthredo; species Tenthredo livida. Next base: position 2,291,064 of record OZ023068.1, on the reverse strand, counting down.
GCAGCATCGGTGAGTCGCATGATTTTTGGTAACGGGCTTCCTTTCCCTGGTATTCTCTTTTCTCTGTCGCGTGGCGTGACGGTAACATTGTACAATCTCCGATTTCTTAGCTCAATTCAGATAGGCTCACTCGCGACTGCAACGGAGCTTGCTTCCATAATTATAGATTCCCCTATACAGACGGCAATGTAACATTAAACTTGTTACTGCGCCGTCATATTACAGATATACTAGATGCAGGTAAATGCTTAAACTCGCTTTCACGGCCCTTACGCGGCCCTCATCCGTTGCAAATCGCGGTGAGCATCGCGGCGGGAGGACATCCATCGCTCAATCGGTTTCCGCGATTATCATTTCCCTTGCTCGATTTGCTTGAATTCTTTCCCGATTGAGTGGTGGATCCTCCTGAGTTTCAATTCATGTTTTACAAAGTCTAGGAGCAGGTCCGACACAAGAATGAACGACCCCCTAGCAGGATATTCGAGTAGAGTCAATTTTTATTTATAACGAAATATTTAAACATCAAAACATTTATAAATATTGAAATGAGAAAAAATCTAAAATCATTTAAAGTCCAATCAAATTGGTCCGTTTAGAAGAAAGTTTGACAATTTTGTCCAGGACGTACTAACCCGTTCTTTCCCTACAGAAAATGAAAGGTAAGCTTCGAACCACGGTGTGTGAACTGATTTGTATGTTTGTGTTTGAGAGAATCTTATGCCGGAGATTATTAGCTTTCCGTACAGGTGAATCGGGAAGGTAGGGCAACCCGAAGGAGGGTGGTTACGAATCTGTGTGTGCGTGCCTATATTATAATAAGATTTTTTTTTTTTCATCTGCATGCTCGTTGGGTGGCTCATGGGAACCAGGCGAGGGTAAGAAGGGCCGCGTAATGGGATGGTGGTGGTACAATATCTTATTCTCCACAGAAAATTCAAGCGATCGCAATAAAAGAAAAACTAGCCACTTTAATATAGTTTCTTTGAAATATAACTCATCCGTTCAAATACTTGTTCCCAGTTTTCCTATAGTACCCGTCGTGGAATTAGAATCGAATACTCTTGATACTCGGAATAAAAACTCTGAATGAACAAGAGCTTCTTTGATATGTTCTCGACTTATTCGAATCCTTTTCTCTTAATATCAGTAGAAGAAATCAATTTTTGCAATCAAGTAATTTCTCTGTATTGAATAAGCTGCGATCGCTTGAATGGGCAAGACGCCTCTCTTCATTTCCGCGCTTACGTGGGGCGCGGAGATGAGAGAGGCTGAGCTTGAAGACTTCACGTTGAAGAGGACGCCGACCGTCACGCCAGAAACATTCTATGCATGCCTTGTTATCTTTACACCTTCTATACTTGACGACTATCTGTCACTAACTATTTGCAACTTATAAATATCTAGCCAATTTCTATCAAATACCAAAAAGCAGATAGCGTCAAGTCTCCCTTTCCTTGCATGCCTTTCTTCTTACATACGTTCAATGCAATGCTATGAAGCATTTTATATCTTAACTAATCTTGTACATTTCAATTTTTTCAGACTTTCACAGGTTCGCTATTGCATTTATTTCTTTCAGGATATTCTCTTCTTTCAGGGTATTTTAAGATTAATCAATCATTTTCTTTCAGGGTCTTTTAAGATTGATCAATCATTTTCTTTCAGGGTATTTTAAGATTAATCAATCGTTTTCTTTCAGGGTATTTTAAGATTAATCAATCATTTTCTTTCAGGGTATTTTAAGAGCTTAATACTGATCGATGATCAGTATTAATAACTAGGGACGAATTAATCACCTTTCTGTTACAGTTCTGCCAGATGATTATTTGACTATATTACTATAGGACTATATTACTATAGGACTATGCGACTATGGGACTATAGGACTATAGGACTATATGGCTATATGGCTATATGGCTATAGGAGAGCGATACAAATAAGGTAATATTATAAATATCTCAGATAGTCTACGTGATAAACGCATGGCACATCGAGCATTATTTCTATTATAACGTATAGAAGATTTCTCGTGACAGAAGCTTATCCTTATAATGGAAATTCAATTTATCACTCATTGTAGTTACTAATACTTTTGTTTGATTGTTATAGATAAAAGTGTACCGATGTGTACCCCCGTGGAGTGCAGCAAACCGGATGAATCCGAAGGATCCGAACACCAAATGAAATGGGAAAAAAAGAAATAAGCAGAGGAAATGGGAAATATTGCAGAGGCACGAACAAGATATTTATTTATTAATAAGTCTTCTTAAAATTTTATGAAATTTCTTGAAATTTCTGCAATTTCACGAAATTATCAAGAATCTTGCGATAAATCTTCACAAATCTTCCAAGAATTTCGAAATCTCATGAAATCACTTCACGTCTTAGTTCGATAAGTTATCAGACGTCTCATACCAGTTTCAGATCTTACCTAAATTAGGTAAAACGCGATTTAGGCGACGAAATTTCTAGATTATTATATATACCCCGGGTAATAATTCCGACGGTAATGTAACAAGAATGTAATGGCCATGCTGAAATGTTCGCACATTCAGAGATCAGCCACATATCTGGTACTTTGACTTCGCAGGGACGTCACTGAGACTTCAAAGTACCAGATATGTCTGCTGATCTCTGAATGTACGGAAATTTCAGCATAGCCGTTACAGCCTTGTTACATTACCTCCGTAATTTTTACCCGTGGTATGAATAATAATCTAGAAATTATTTTTACCTTGTTCGGATTTAGTAGACTTACCTGGTAGTAGAGAAATATTTGATTAACTAGTGTCTTAATTTAAAGGCTTGGAAATAAATACAAGTGTAGATCACTAAAGAATTAATTAGGAATCACATTTATTTTTCATATATCGAACACAATTGCATTTTGATGATAAATTACTAGTTAATTATATTATATAGATGATATCGTAGTTAGCGTGGCCCAACTTTAGCGATATATTTTCTGTTCTTAGACAATTGCAAAATAGAATAGACTTAAATTGAATAGGAAGAGAAAGAGATGGAGATTGGAATAAGAATAAAAAGTAAAGCATGAGAATATCTTTAAAAATAATAATAACGAAAAAACGGGGAAAAGAAATAGTATTTTGTGTGCATAGATGCATTGTAACTTAGATAAATTTGTAATAGATTGATGTTTGGTAAGGTGAAGAACTATTGAAAATCGTACAGCTTGGTTTAATTCAGAATTCTTTATTTCTCGTAATATGTCGATTATAAAATTTGAACTCATGTTCTTAAAACTATAAGTCGAGTAAAAATTATATTTATTCATGATAAAGTAATGGTGAGTTTATATTATGATAAAATATGTTGTTTTGCAATATTGTACACGGGAATACGCGAATAATAACGCAGATATAAATTGTGAATTCATTTCTGGAGTAGTAACTGGGCGTTTAAAAGTAGAATACATTTTTTTGTCAGAATTTATTGAATGTTTCTATATAATAATTATACCTACTATTGATGATCCGTAAAACAAACAAAGGGAAAGAGAATATTATATTATATTATATTATATTACGTCATATAAAAGAAAAACACAAAGAAAAGAAATGTGTATAAGTCTATTTATATTTAGATGTCTATAATATGTATTATAGTTTTATTGACCCAGTGGCATCATAACATTCGTTTATTAATTATTATTATAATCTATTCGATAATCTATCGAAGGTTTTTCAATCCTTGGGATTCATTCGCATTCCGTTTAATTAATTGATTAATTAATTAATTATTGCTAGAATAAGGTGAACCGGTTGAATCCAAGGGTAAACGGTGCGCCTTGTTACCTGTAGAACATTTTATTATCACGCTCTTCTTAGTTCTATATTTTTCCACCTAGTGGCGCCACTAGCATGAACTGACCTACGACAACTAGTCCTTGCCCCTCCCGTTCCTCGCGCACTGGGTCAAGGCCGTTGAAGGCCGTCAAGGGTGGGGATGTGGAAAAAAACCGGTCTAACCGGTTTAACAAACCGGTTTGACCACTTTTTTTTTCGCTGTCTCTTTCGCTCTTCAGAGCACTTCAGAGTTCAGTGGCCTTCGTGGCGCCAACGAGTAAACATGTGTGTGGCGTAGCGAGAGGCTCCTGCGACAGGGAGAAATGTAAGCGGCAAATTAAATAAAACCTGTGAGGAAAATACGATGGAGAATCAGTACGCTGCGTCGTTAAGCGTTCTAAGAGATTTACAGTCCGAAGAGGCTATCAACGGAGGAACGATGGATATGAGTGAGTTTAAATTATTTCAGTCACCATTTTATCATAATCATAAATCATTATGAATTTTCAATGCTTGTTTTCGTAACAAGAAGAACTTTGCTGAGTAGTTTCATACTGAAAATATAATCTGATACTTTTTGAACATATTTTACATTTTGCGTATTTCAATCAGCAAAGTAAGTGACAATTGAATCGCTACAAGCGGAGTATTATTGTAATTGAAGAAATTGTTCGTTTTCAAGTATATTCTATCCGTAACCGCGAATAACTGTGTGAAAATCTGAATTTATTACGAACATAACCTCTCAGACCTATTTTAAACACGATTCAAATGAGCGAGGAGTTACTATATAGTATAACCTCACAATAATGACCACCCTATCGTATTAACAATCGTGTTATTCCAAGTTCCTCGTCCTCTAGTATCGTTTGCTCTACGAGCATATTTTGCGCCTCCGAGGTTAAACTAATTCCCCGTGTTATTTTGAGTTTCCAAATGTTTTCTGGGAGAAGACTTGTTCCCCTATTTATTCTTTCATTCGATTTTCTGACAGCGTTATCGATCAACGGACATGAACAAGCATCGCAGATAATTGAGAAGCATAGATCCTGCATACCACTTAGTCGGAGATGGATGCTACCCAAAACTATCCAGCTAGTCCTGGATTAATAGTCAACCAACACAATGGTAAGCTTCATATCACGTCAGCCAAAGATCCTGTGAAACTATAAATGTATATCGATAGAACAACCAATACAGAAACGCATTCATCTAGCGATACCCTGCATCTGATGCTCACCTTGTATCTTCAGCTGTCTATGGGTGCTCCTCACTAGCCTCTATCATCACTGTACACTAGACACTCTCATGGCGTCTTGGTTCTACTCAGCTGCGAGGAAAACTCTACTGATGCGACATTAATATACCCCAAGCCAACATATTGACGTGATTCGTGTCATACTTGGGAATCTTATTATAGGGTAAGTCTCGGAGAGACTGATCATTCAATTCTTTGAAGTAATTATAACTTGTTTCCTTTTCACAAAAAACTTGAATCTTTCTGTTTACTGACAACAGTAAAAAAAAATTGAGGAATCTCTAGAAAATATGTTTACTTTATTTGTCTATAGACTTACCTCGTGGTAGAGAAATATTTGGAGAATAAGGATCGAAATTTAAAGGCTTGAAAATGAATACAAGAGTAGATTACTGTAGAATTAATTAGGCATCACATTTATTTTTTAAACATGGAACATAATCCGATATTGGTTGTAAATTACTTTCGAGTCCCAATTGTAAGGATTGAGTAACAATTGAAAGATCGAAAAATCTATTAATGCATGCACTATTGATACTAGCTTATCGAGTTTCTTGATTCTGTTGAAAATAGTTTGTAGTTTATATTACGTTTGAAAATGGTTTGGACAGGCTTACAAAAATAATCATAAGAATTATATTATAATAAATTTCATACAGATTATCAACGATATTACCGGCCATGAGTCAGATGTATGATCACAATTAAAAACTCTTTGGTACTTGGTTGAGAATGTTTGCCTGAAAAACACATTTAGTTAATTTATTCCGTGTACCGTATGCTTATCTAGTTTTCATCTTCACAGGTGTTGTTCATCGAGGGAAACGAAGTCCTGCCCATCTTCGACAAAACTTCTACAAAATTCTTCAAAACAGCGATTCACACCAGGCAGTGGAGCAATTCAAGCACCGAGGGAATGACCACAAGACAACTCTGCACTGCAAAGTGTTGATAAAGTAGCATAAGCATATAGTTTTAGGCTGTGTTGTATCGAGTTCGTAATTATAGTCCCTTTGGGATCAGTTTGAGTGAAATCTCGCATCTCGTCTAATAATCAATTCCGTTAGAAACGTTGTACATTAAACAAGCTAAGCTGGTTGTCACTAATTTTCAGTCAGCAGACTCTTGGACATAGTATATGTGTGATAAATAATGAGACCTAATTTTAATATTATCTACGATTAGTGAAAACCACAAGCATTATTGCCATAGCATCTTGCCGTATCCCATTAAAAACATATCAGATAATAATTTAGATTCATGAATAACTTTAAACCAGGCGTTTGCGTAACTTAGGGAAATTGCTGTACAGGTGAAGAGACATGAACACATGCTGTTGGTTCTCCATCATGGTAACGTTTTTTTTTAGTAGCCTAAATATTAGCAATTAGCAAACCTTTGTATGTTTCGTTAGTCTTTTCGTTTCTTTATATCTCTAAAAATTTCAATAACAAATACGTGATGCAAGAGAGAACTATTACATACCTATCATTTGTAGAAGCTATGAGTAGTAACAGAAAAACTATTTACTGTACAGCAAGCTATACTTGACTAATTCATACAGTGATATTATAATCGTACAAGGAAAAGACTTGTGATATCACAGAATCGATGAGAATTCGTGATGTTATATTATTAACAATATGTTATTTCAGTCATTACCGTATGAAATATTCGTAAGATCTATGTATTACATGCAGGTAACAGCGCATACTACATGTATATACGATATACGTTCGTGAAGCATACCTCACTCTTATGTAAAATTGTCCTTTATGAATAGAAAGGAGATAATCTAGAGATCCATGAATTGAAGAGTCTCATTCATTAGTATCTTTTGAGAACAACTATATTTATAAAGTTATGAATTATTTTACTTTTCACTTGGCGAAATTACGCCGTCGAAGTATTATTGTTAACGAAAACCATGATAAAAATAATGACTCTGTTCTCTATTCGTAAGACGGTCTGAAAAATAAAAATAAACAGCTCGCTGTTCTTGACTAGACCAATATAGAAATTTCAAGCTTCAAACATTGCACTTGACATCCTGTAAAATATACCCTCGTATGTACACTCACGGAATCTGAACCTGAAGCGTCGTTGGTAAGGTGATCGAGCAACCCGTACGTACATGTTGATACACGTTGTTTTTAATTGTCTTCAAATTGTCAAAGACAATTAAAAATAACGTGTATCAACGTGTATGTACGGGTTGCTCGATCACCTTACCGACGGCGCTTCAGGTTCAGTTTCCGTGAGTGTATATAACGATTAGTTTGAAGTATAATAATAGTTTTACTAAAGCCTAATTATAGTTTTAACTAATCTCCGAACTTGAAAAGTGTCAAGTATGTAGTTTTCAGTGATATACGTAATATATTATACGTATTCACGATCGCATCTACAATTTTCCAATCAAATATTCAGTGTTGTAAAAATTGTAAGTCAATTTTTTTTCAAGTGGAGTTTATTACTTTTAAATAATTATTTTATAATTAGTTGAAATAGCTTCACTTTATAATTCGTTTTGATAGCTTCACTTTATAATTCGTTTTAATAGCTTTACTTTATATTAAAATAAATATCAAACTAAATTTTAACATTTCAATTTATAAGGTGTGGTTATTGTATAGGAATCATGTTATATAAGAGACATAATTTCTCTGTTCAGAGATGATAATTATTAATTCAAGTGATAATTGAATGCCATCCCTAGCAAAGGATTGCAGTGATGCCTTTTATTTTTAAAGATACCACGAAATTATTTTCAATGTATTTCGATCTTGCGAATCCAATTCTACTGAGATTATAATTCATCGCGCCGTAATGCATGCAACCCGCGGATCATTTCATCAATGGGCTCATTCCAGTTTCATAGTTTTCCGCTCAGTGGCGCTACCAGCGTGAACTGACCTACGACAACGGCGTCCCCGCCACTCGCGCTGCACCCCCCACTGCTCAAGGCCGTTCAAGGCCGTCAAGGGAGGGGTGCAGACGCAAACCGGTCTAACCGGTTTCAGTAAATTTTCAGTGTCCCTCGTGGCGTCAACGGGAGAACAGGAGAAAGACTTGCGCGGCAAATTAAATTGACATTTCGAAGCGTTATTAATTATTTAATTGGGACCTCAGCTTCGCTGAGATACCTGCGGAAAAAAAAAATAAAAATTAATTATTTAAGTGTTTTCGCGGTGAAATTACGTTGTTGAAGTATTGTTTTTAACGAAAATCATGATAAAGGCAATAATTGTATTCTTTATTCGTATCGCGGTGGGATAAATAAGATAAATAGCTCATAGAATATGTATATGTATTATCGCGGAAAAGATTAGTTGGAAGTTTAATCATAGTTTTAGTATAGCCTAGTTATAAATTTCCTCTACTATAAGAATGGAATTATCATCCTTGCCGTATCCCATCCGAAAAATATCGGATAATAATTTCAATTCATAGCAATAATTTCAAACCAGGCGTTCGCATAATTTATTAGAGAAAATTGCTGTACAGATGAAGAAACGTAAAACAAAAGGGTGTAGGTATTCCAACATAGTAACGTTTTTTTCAGTAGACTAATAAATTAGCGAACCCCCGTATGTTTCATTAGTTTTATCGATTGTTTATATCTTTATAAATTTGAAGAACAAATACAGCGTAGCACTGTGATGCAATAGATTATTATTACATATCATTTGTAGAAACTATAAGTAGTAATAGATGAACTCTCCGCAGTACAGCAAGCTATGCTTGATTAGTTCATACGGTAATATTATAGTCGCACAAGGAAAAGACTTGTGATATTACAGAATATATGAGAATTCGGGATGATACATTATTAACAATGATATGTTCTTTCGCATATATTATGTTGTATTCAGCCTCTGGGTACTGACCTGGTCTTAATGTTCTTTATTAGTTTGAACTCGTTGTATAATAGAAAACTAGTAGAGATTGGAATAGATGCAGATTACCCACTACCGTATGAAAAATTCGCCATATCTATGCAGGTAACGGCGCATAATACATATATATACGATATACGTTCGTGAAGTATACTTCACTTCATTGTAAAATTGTCCCTAATGAATGAATTGCAGTTAATTTGCAGACCCAAGAATTAAAGAGTCTCTTTAATATCGTTTGGAAAAAAAATATGTAGATTCATGAACTACCTTATTGTTCTCGCGGCGAAATTACGTTATTGAAGTATTATTGTTAACGAAAACCGTGATGAAAATAATGACTCTGTTCTATTCGTAAGACGGTCTGAAAAATAAAAATAAACAGCTCGCTGTTCTTGACTAGACCAATATAGAAATGACATGCTTCAAACGTTGCACTTGACATTCTGTAAAATATACCCCCGTATGTATATCACGATTAGTTTGAAGTATAATAATAGTTTTACTAAAGCCTAATTATACTAATTAATTAGTTTTAACTAATCTCCGAACTTGAAAAGTGTCAAGTATGTAGTTTTCAGTGATATACGTAATATATTATACGTGTTCACGATCGCATCTACAATTTTCCAATCAAATATTCAGTGTTGTGAAAATTGTAAGTCAATTTTTTTTCAAGCGGAGTTTATTACTTTTAAATAACTATTTTATGATTAGTTGAAATAGCTTCACTTTATAATTCGTTTCAACAGCTTCACTTTATAATTCGTTTCAATAGCTTCACTTTATAATTAGTTTTGATGGCTTTACTTTATAATTAGTTTTAATAGCTTGACTTTATAATTAGGTTTAATAACTTTACTTCATAATTAGATTCAATAGATTTACTTTATACTTAGATTCAATAGCTTGACTTTATAATCACTTTCAATAACTTCATTTCATAATTAGTTCCAATAGCTTTACTTTATAATTAGTTTTAATAACTTTACTTCATAATTACTTCAAATAACTTTGCTTTATACTTACTTTAAATAACTCTGCTTCATAATTACGCTGAACAACTTTACTTTATAATTACTTTTACTAATTGAATCGAGTTTAATTACACATTACCAAAGTAATGGGTAATTAAATAAGTAATTTCATTACAAACAGACGTCGTAAATACAGATCTTCCATCCCATTCTAGACATTTCCCTTTAGCAAATTATAACGACTCTAGGTATTATTGCATAATTCAGCCAACTTAATTAATTCCCTCGACTAATTGCTACAGACTTATATATTTTTAAGGACCAATTGAAAATTGTACATAACTGTCCACGTAGGTATGTTAATATTGCTTGTATGGATGGCTTCAATCATAAATGTTGATAATAAACTTAATTTATGATTAATCATTTGCTGCATATTTTTTTCTCCTATCCCCTATCCAACTCCTAATCCAGGCGCATCAATTTAGGAGGTAATTGAATTCAAATCGAAAATATCAGTCAAAAATGAGGTATGAAAGGCCAGAATTTTAGGACTGAATTTTCTGGCAGTTGATACCTTTTTTTTAAGGAGTCAATTTTCTGGCAGTTGATACCTTTTTTTTAAGGAGTCAATTTTCTGGCAGTTGATACCTTTTTTTTAAGGAGTCAATTTTCTGGCAGTTGATACCTCATGGTGTCAAAAACGACTCCTTGAAAAAGGTATCAACTGCCAGAAAATCGACTCCTTAAAAAGGTTTCAACTGCCAGAAAATCGACTCCTAAAATCAGGTATCAACTGCCAGAAAATCGATAGGTACGTGGAGCTCTAAATGCCTGAATTTCCCCTGGGGCAGAGTCTCAGCCAATCAGGAATAAGAATTGAAGAGAAATTACCTATTTTCTTCTCGACTCTCGCTCCTGATTGGCTGAACTCGGCTCCAGGGGAAACGTAGGGATTTAGAGCTCCATGTACCTATCGATTTTCTGGCAGTTGATACTTTATTTAAGGAGTCGACTTTCTGGCAGTTGATACCTGATTTTAGGAGTCGATTTTCTGGCAGTTGAAACCTTTTTAAGGAGTCGATTTTCTGGCAGTTGATACCTTTTTCAAGGAGTCGATTTTGACACCATGAGGTATCAACTGCCAGAAAATCGACGCCTTAAAAAAAGGTATCAACTGCCAGAAAATTCACTCCTAAAATTCTGGCAGTTGATACCTTTTTTTTACGGCGTCGATTTTCTGGCAGTTGATACCTCATGGTGTCAAAATCGACTACTTGAAAAAGGTATCAACTGCCAGAAAATCGACTCCTTAAAAAGGTTTCAACTGCCAGAAAATTGACTCCTAAAATCAGGTATCAACTGCCAGAAAATCGATAGGTACGTGGAGCTCTAAATGCCTAAATTTCCCCTGGGGCAGAGTCTCAGCCAATCAGGAATAAGAATTGAAGAGAAATTGCCTATTTTCTTCTCGACTCTCGCTCCTGATTGGCTGAACTCGGCTCCAGGGGAAACGTAGGCATTTAGAGCTCCATGTACCTATCGATTTTCTGGCAGTTGATACTTTATTTAAGGAGTCGACTTTCTGGCAGTTGATACCTGATTTTAGGAGTCGATTTTCTGGCAGTTGAAACCTTTTTAAGGAGTCGATTTTCTGGCAGTTGATACCTTTTTCAAGGAGTCGATTTGGACACCATGAGGTATCAACTGCCAGAAAATCGACTCCTTAAAAAAAGGTATCAACTGCCAGAAAATTCACTCCTAAAATTCTGGCAGTTGATACCTAATTTTTTTAGTATAGGCGAGGAAAGGACAGGGGGAAATGATTCAACGATTGATTATTTACAATTTCAAGAGATATTTATTCAAGAATGTGCTAATGTACTATAATGATACATGTTTATTGCATAAACAATCTTATTATTACATGAATATTTGCAGTGTTGCGAGTCACTAATTACATTTTTGATGAAACTACTCATTTAATTACCCATTACTTTGGTAATGTGTAATTAAACTCGATTCAACTAGTAAAAGTAATTATAAAGTAAAGTTATTCAGCGTAATTATAAAGTAGAGTTATTTAAAGTAACTATAAAGCAAAGTTATTTCAACTAATTATAAAGTAAAGCTATGAAAACTAATTATAAAGCTATTAAAACGGATTATAAAGTACAGCTATTAAAACGAATTATAAAATAAAGCTATTAAAACGAATTATAAAGTCAAGCTATTAAAACGAATTATAAAATAAAGCTATTAAAACGAATTATAAAGTGAAGCTATTGAAACGAATTATAAAGTGAAGCTATTGAATCGAATTATAAAGTGAAGCTATTGAAACGAATAATAAAGTGAAGTTATTTAAACGAATTATAAAGTAGAGATATTAAAACTAATTATAAAGTAAAGTCATTTCAACTAATTATAAAATAGTTATTCAAAAGTAATAAACTTCACTTGAAAAAAAATTGACTTACAATTTTCACAACACTGAATATTTGATTGGACAAAATATTGTAGATGTGATCGTAATATGTATAATCTATCACGTATATCACTGAAAACTACATATTTGGCAGTTCTTAAGTTCCGAGATTAGCTAGAACTATAATTAGGAAATAATAAAACTAGTATTATACTCTAAACTAATCGTTGCGACGATAATACATGCATATACGTACGAAGGTATATTTTACAGAATGCCAAGTACAATGTTTGTAGCAGATAGTATTTATATCGGTCTTGTTGAGAACAGCGAGCTGTTTATTTTTATTTTTCAGACCACCATACGAATAGAGAACACAGTCATTATTCTCACCATGGTTTTCGTTAACGATAATACTTTAACAACGTAATTTCGCCACGAGAACAGTAGGATAATTCATTACTCTATAAATATACTTGTTCTCAATAGATACTAATGAGAGTCTCCAAGTCGTGGATCTCTGAATTGTCTACTCTCTATCCATTGAGGACGATTTCACAAATGAGTGAAGTATATTCACGTACGTATATCGTATATGCATGTATTACGCGCAGTTACCTGCATAGATATTGCGAATATTTCATACGGTAATGGCTAATCCAACTATTGCAATGTCTACTGCTCTCCTCTTTCAAGTACAATGAAGTTATTAGGCTCGTAAAAAATATTATTGGCCGAGATATTCAGAAATGTTTCAACTATTAAATTATATCAATATCATACCATAATCTATTACAAATTCTCATCTCTTCCGTGATATTACAAGTTTTTTCCTCGTTTGATTATAACATTACCGTATGAACTAGTCAGGTAGAGCGTGCTGTATAATCACGAGTGAATATATATCATCGATAGATACTGATACGTTGGAGAGATAGATACTGTCCGAGTATCGCTAGATAAATGCGTTTCAGCCTTGATTGTGTTGTCGATATACATTTATAGTTATACAGGGTCTGTGGCTGATATAATATAAAGCTTACCACTGTGTTGGTTGTCCATGAATCCATAACTAGCCAGATAGTGTTGGCTGGCGTCCATCTCCGACCAATTGGCACGTAGGATCCATGCATCTCAAGTACATGCAACGCTTATTCAGATCTCCGTCAAAGTATGGAAGGCAAGAATAAATCGGGGATCAAGCATTCTCCAGGAAAACCTTTGTATACTCAGAATAACACTAATATGCTCGTAGAGCAAACGATGGAAGAGGAACTTGGAATTATATGATTGCTTATACGATGGGATGATAATTATCGCGAGCTTATCAATGAATCTCCCTTACCTAGTATATTTGTATGAAAAATAGATCGGAGAGATTATTTTCGCAAGAAATGTAGGTTTTCACAGAGTTATTCGCGGGTAGGGATAGAATATACTTGAAAACGAACGATTCCCTACTTCCCTGAATAATAATCAAAGGCCTCCAATCGTCACTTACTTCGCTGATTGAAATACGCGACACTTTGTAATACGCGAAAATTCATAATTATTTATGGTTATGGTAAAATGGTGATCGGAATATTAAAAACTTACGCCTCCTCAACTCGTAACGACGCGGCGTACCTCCTGTCAAGCATTTTCTCGCACGTTGGTCAACTCGGCGCGTAAGTTTTCCCAAGAACGTCTACTACGTCACAAACCTGTTCACTCGTCGGCGCCACGAAGGCCACTGAACCCGGTTAGACCGGTTTGCTTGGGCTCGCCATCCTTGACGGCCTTGAGTGGGGCGAGATGGGCAAGGACGCCGTTGAGTAGGTCAGTTCACGCCGGTGGCGCCACCGGGTGACGAACTACGGAACTAAGATGAGCAGAATAATATAATGATCCGCGGGTTGCGTGTGATAGGGCGCAGCATTCGTCCCTTAGGCTTACCCTATTCTAAATGTAGTGTATATTTAAATTTTTATTTAATTAGTAAAAGTAATTATGAAGTAAAGTTATTTGAAATTATTATTATTATCATTTATTTTTATTTATGCTTAATAAATAAATCCCATCAATAAATGTAATTAATATAGATGATTAAATGTAAAATGTACGCTTTATTTATTTTTTACAATGTATCTATAATCACATTAACGTAACACAAGAGATATTCACAATTATATTTTATTCATATTTTTAAAACATGCCACGTTCTAAACATTTTTTTTTTTTTTTTTTGGGATAAGAGAAGTGGGTTTCTTAGACTACAGTCAGGCAATTGGTCAGTTATCATGCATAATTTTACACAATTATACGGTATAATAATGAAAACTAATTTCTTAAACAAAGAAAAAAGATTTTATTCGCAGTACTAAAGGCCACTTGGTGTTTTGTGATATCCAAGTAACTTGATGTATAAAAAATGTTTAAAATCAATCGAATCTGAACGTATCAAGACGAAATAGATAGAAATGAAATTAAAAAAAAAAAAAAATAAAAATAAAACTAAAAATTAAAATAAGATGAAAACAGAAAAGAAAATAAACCAGTTGCATAATATCGATAAGATAGAATATTTTTTTTTTTTTTTTTTGGATTGTTAGAAAAAATATAATTTTTCAATTTCTTCGAGTCTAACATTATGTACAAGTGATAGAGTATCGCATTACGACTGAAATAAATAGCCTAAGCGTAGGTTAATATAGGTTTGGGACAAAGAATTAATTTTTAAATTATTGTTACATTTCACACGCACACAAGCGATTTGTATACTAAGAGCTAGGCCTCATTCTATCAATAAATTAACAGAAATTATAAACTAGTATTAAATCGGTATAATAACAATTATCATTCGCGGTATTAGAAGCCTTAGTAACATATAGATTTTATACGAAAACTGAATATTTCTCGCTATCGATAACACAATGAAATTATTTATGCTTTGGGCTGTCTATATAACTCCTTTTAACAATAAGAAAGAAAAAAAAACAAATTATATTATTCCTACATCTTAGATGATTGTATATTGATTATTATAAAATGAGAATAAAACTAAGTATAAATCATTTGTCTCATTTGCATAACAGAGAACCAAGCACCTCAAAGCACAGGCATGAATGGATTTAACATAGCACCATGGTTACCAGATATTTACATTTTTCAGCTATGCTATGCACTCTTATGAATACTGTACGCATTGCTAAGTGTGTTAAATGCTAAAAGAAAAAAAAAAAAAAATACACATACACACACTTTTCACGATTATTTCCAAAGTCTTGCTCATTGTGAATGAAATTATACAGCAAGTAGTTGATCACTCTAAGCAATAATAAAAAAAAAAATTAGGAACTAAATTCAAGGACTTTGAGATAATGACAATTAATTGATAGTAAAACTTGTCGAAAATTAAATTGATATAGAGATAGGTGTATCCATAGAATGAGGCCAGCTAATAAATTTTTACACTACAAGAATGTCCAGGAGCTACTTCTTAAGATTTCTATGATGCGCTAGCTACAATTGAGCCTGATATATTTTTTTTCACCCATCCGTGGTAGTATTATGTTTTATGCTGTTTCGATTACAAAATACAGAATAATATTTTGCTATATTACAGATCTGATATAAAAACAAGTATTTATTATTCATTTTACCTTATTTTTGTTTGTATTTTTTAATTTTTTTTTTTTTCGTTTTTTCATTTTTTTTTCTTCATTTTTTCATTTTTTTTTTTTTTTTTGTTTCTTTTCTTTATCATTATTATAATTATACTTCATAATATTATATTAATATATTCACACAAATGTATTTCTTTCATATTATTATGGTTTCTCATACAATCCGCTTATAAATCACATTGCGCCTATTGTACATTTCCATATACCACTTGACGTACGCGAACGAAAAAACCTTCTTTCAATAAAGAAACTTGGCTGGCTCTTTTCTCCTATACATTAATTGTGTAGTATAATTATCGATTTATACCTTGACTGCAGTTGATAAAAAAAAAAACAAAAAAAATTAGAAATTAAAATTAGAAACTATCAGTACAGCTGCGGTACTGATGCCAGAAAAATTTGCCAGAAAAATCTGCTACCAATGATATCCGTGTTATAAAATACGTTATTAAATGATAATTTGATGAATGTATAAATATTTATCAATATTTTATGATGAATGATTGATTTCTATAAAAAAGGAAAAAAAGAAAAAAAAAATATACATCAGAGGAATCAAACACACGGCAGTGGGTACGCGTACTATTGTGTACTCGTTAAATAACACGTATACATTAATATTGTGTATTATGATATCGAAATATTTGTCCTATTGTTATAATAAATTATAGATATAGATAATAAGAAGTTTGATTTTCCTGGCAATAAATTTATTGGCGTTATTTATATTAAATTCTATCAATTTTTTTTTTCTGCCAGTCAGATAATTATACAGTTTCACTCCCGTTTATAGAAAAATAGTATTTTGCGGCTATTACAGCTGGTCTGTCCGCCTTGAACATACATATTCCAATAAGTGAAACCCATGTAGGTAAATTAATAATCGAATAAATAATGTGTTTTATTTAAAAGTCAATCGAATTTAGCAAAGGCATGTTCTTATAGTAAATAATAATTAAAAAACAAAAAGAAAAAAAATTAATATAAGGTAGATAATAATTAGTAAGTAATCATTGTTCGTGAAAAATGGAAGCTTTGAAATCCATATTAAATACTACCTCTAGCCCAATAAGGGATTGGCTTTCATAAGTGGCTAAAAGATGAAAAGTATGAGTATAATATTACTAGAAAAAAAAAAGAAGAGAAATGATAAAAAAAAAAAAAAAAATCGTACCCTCACGGCAATGAATTTATGGAATAGAACTTAAATAATGTATGTTTGATCAGCCTTTGATTAAAATGGGATATACAGCGTGAGTTTTATTTGGTATCGAATGAGGGAGGGGCTTATCCTTTGTATTCATACTTATTAGGTATTATCGATGTGTATTGGGAAACCCCCACTTTCATTTTTACGCACCCCATCAAAACTGATGATTCTAACAAGTATGAATCCCCTCCTTCATTCGATACCAGAGAAGACTCACCCCGTATAATATGCTATTTAATACTATATAAATTTTAATTTTTTTTTTATTTTTAATAATTACTTAATTAAACTTCAATATTGAAATTAACCGAAAGCACTCTTGAGGAAAAAATAAATAAATAGATAAAACAAAATAAAAAAAAGGAAAAGAAATCAGTATGGTCTGTTTCTTTATCCTGTTTTTTATTTTTTTTCTTTATTTTTGATTTTTTCGAAAAATTGTGCTGACTGACTAAAACCATATATAGTATGTATATTATATAAATTGAAATGCTATTTTAAATATAATTTACAATTATTCATAAAAGTAATCATAAATTATAATATAATCATTAATATTTAACTAATTAATAATAATAATAATAATAATAATAATAATAATAATAGTCAATATAATAATTATAAATTGAGTATCACTATAAAAATGCTCATAATCATTTTTTGTTCCTTTTTTTTTGTTTTTTTCTTTCATCATCATAATCATCATCATCATCATCATCTTTCATAGTTTCACTCGCTCCAATTGGCTAATAAAAATTAGTATAAGAATAATACATATTAATTATAGTATACTACAATGGTACAGAGATCAAATGAATGACCTGCAATGGTTTGGTAATGCTGGATTTCTATTTCCCCTCAAGGCCTGCGTTCATTGTTAATGTTATAATATATAAACATCAGTGAACGTATTTTTATTTTTTTATTTTTTTCTATCTTCTTATTTTTCCCAATTCGTTAAATAACTCACCCAACAAATTTCAACTGTTAGAATTATTCACAAATATTATTATATTCTAAATAGAAAATAAGTTCTGCTTCCTCCTCAGACCATATTCGAATTTCATCTCACAATCAAGTGAAATCATCACTGATTTCAATATTTTCAATTTTAAATGCATCGATATTGATCGGCTTATTACAAAAAGCAATAAATTTGTGAAATTAAATTATACAACGGATTAGTAAGGTCGTATGGCTTGGCTGTAGTCATAAAACATTACATTTAGAATCGAAGATAAAATAATAGTAATATTTTTTTTGTTCTATACTATTTAATATCACAGTTAAAAATTTGTCCATAATTTATCATATCATTTATGTAACTTGAATGAGAAAATTTCGAATGATCTGTAGCGACGGAGGTCAGGACCTATTAATTATTAAATGATTAAATGAGTTTGTCTTTTTTTATTTAGTTTAAAGTTAAAGAAATAAATGTAAGAATTTTAATTTGTTCTCTTCCGTTTTTATATGGAAATAATATGAGAAAAATTAACAAGAGATTCAGTAATAATAATAAATCGACTTCCTAAATTACAACTTTACATTATATTGTCATTCTTAATAATCTCCCATTAACTTATCCAATCCACGACAGGTCTGTTTGGAAGCAAAAAGCTCACTGCGAGCAAGAAGATTGTTATATCTCTTTTCTCTATTTATCAATATGTAGACCATTGAGGTGGAATAAATGTGTAGCAATTTGACTTCAAGGTGAAATTTAATGAGAATTTCAACCTTGGTTTTTTTTTCATCTTAATGTTCAGGGCAGTGTGACCATAGTTATAATTATTGTAACTACTTATTACATGATGGAATCTACCGGTTCATTATATTTTTAATATAAAAAGAAAAGAGGACTGGATGCTAGGTCAAATATAGCACAGAACAATACCCAATGAATAATTCAAGCGATATATGAATGTTCTTAATTTCAAGCCTCTCATCGCCACTCGATAAGAGCTATAAATCTAATTATAAATCGTTTTCTTTCTATCAAGGGATTTATAATGTGAAATTTATTCATTTAAATTAGTATCCAGCTCTCTTTGATACTCTGGATTTGCTCCTGTCACGAGCAATGTAGTCCAATCAATGATGTATGGTCAAGCACAATTGAATTCATTCACAAAGTCAGGTCGAACAGGTTTTGCGACACTCTAGTGTTGTCAAACCTTGTTCTGATGCCTCATCTCATAGGCTGTGCCCCTCCCACCTCCTCCGGAACCCGAATAGGCACCGGCATACAATTCGGGACGATTTGACCGGCTGTGGTTTGCTGCTGCACTACCTGCTGGTGGCGCACTAGCTGTGGGAACCGAGCGATAGCCTGTTTAAATTTTAGAAACATCATCTGAACATAAACAGACAGAGAGGACGCAAGGAATAACAGAATACAAAATAGAATTAGAAAAAGAAGTGAAAGAGAGATAGAGAGAGAGAGGGGACAAAAGTACAATCAATCATTCATGCATTCAATGTCCAATTCGTTCAGAATACTGTAGCACGAGTTCAACTTATTTTGATAAAGTATATAGTAAATAAGGGGAGAAGAAGAGATGGAATCGCAAGCAATGCTTAGCATCATTAATGCCACGCAGTACATACTCAGATTAATACAATAAGCAGGCAACTATATGACAATATTGCAACAGACAGAAAGCTATCTTCTATGTATGTATGTACATTGCAAAAGCCACTACTAAGTTTTCAGGATCAAATACAAGAATTTGAAGAATCAAAATAGACAATTTATGAATGTGGTGAATTAGTTGTTCTGAGATCAATGAAGTTATTCATTACCTTTGCTCATCCATCTCTTAGACTATTTCAGAAATAAATTCTACAAGTCTTTGAACGCTAGCACCAAAAATTCTCATATCACATATCGCATTTTACTTGAATTGAAAAGTAACGATTGACGAGTTGCGAGTGTTTGTACATAATATCATGAAAGGGTCATTTGGTATTTAGACGAAAATCCAAGGATTTGATCCTGCTAAAAGTATAAAGTACCCCCGAGCTCACCTCTGCAGATCAGAGAACAAGATTATCAGGTAGAGA
The DNA here is from genome assembly GCA_963992785.1 of Tenthredo livida. Classification (NCBI taxonomy): domain Eukaryota; kingdom Metazoa; phylum Arthropoda; class Insecta; order Hymenoptera; family Tenthredinidae; genus Tenthredo; species Tenthredo livida. The sequence goes on along the minus strand of OZ023068.1, from coordinate 2,270,751 downwards.
GGCGCGTCAATCAATTTGAGGGAATTGCAAACATGAGAAACACTGATGTAGTTGCGGGTTCATGAATTTTTAATAAACAGAGATACATATGTACCTCAGGAGTTTCAATCAAATTTAACTTTCTGCTGTTCATTCGATTAATATAATAAACAACGATAATGCATCGGGAATTTTACAGGATTTTTCTGTATCTTCAACGTCTTTTATAAAAGTTTTTAAATTCTCTGATTATTTAATTATGAGAAAATGAAATTTGACTGACTGCAATAATTCATTGTTTACATAACTAGCTGCGAGGATGTACCTTTTGGAGGATAATACTGAGCCCCTCTGCCTTCACCATAGCCATGCGACGGAGCACGTACCCCGTGGCCTCCCTGTCCTTGTCTAGGTGGGATACTTCGTGGTCCAGCACCACCGCCTCCATGTGGGTGTCGCTATAGTAGAAAATGAATGAATTCTCTTATTAGTGATATGCAATTTTATATGTATATGATTCTTCACCAACAACTGCAGAGAATCTTCTGTGTTTCAATAATTATCATCTTTTCTACCTACCATTCTCCTAAGAGTATTCATCGGCCTTCTCAAAGTCTCACTAATCCGTCTCGCCGGCGGTTTCTTGGGATTACTAGAAGGTGTATGTACAGCGCAGCATTTTATGAACAGTCCCATAAACATGATGAATGCTATCCCCATCAAGAGTACTGCCCACCAGAATTCCTGAAATGAATATATTGGATGAGAATTCAAAGCCTTTTGCAAGCTTCTGCATGAGAACGTTAGATTTATATACCGTAATCCATTGGGAAAGTGTTAGCAGAGTCTCCTTGTTGAACAGCAGATTTTTCAATCTTGCAAGCGGTCCTTCAGCGTCGACTGCTCTACACTTAAGAAATACGTCGCAATATCCCTGAAATAAGATTTATAAATGAAATAAAGTTAGCTGGGGCGATGAATCAGCATGTTTGATGTGATTTAAAATACCTGGAAATTATCGCAAGGTGAACCCGGCCTCAGGCTGATTCCTCCTTCCTTGATGCCTACTAAGTGAGCGAAGTCGCTGGTACTGCGACACGTTGATGTGTCGGTACCATTTTGGCATGCTAACTCGCATAACTTGCGTTTGTCGATGTTTGGGATGATGTGACTGGTCAAGAAACACTCCGTGAGATTCCACACCAGACATATAGATCCCTCGCATTCCCCTTTGATACATAACTGCAAGACAGAGGTAATTTCACCACATTATTTAGCCGTCTAAGTACTTGATAGTGAAAATCTTTGATGTATCCATGTATCATCGGTGCTTTAGTACCTGAGTGTCGTTGTTACATCTAGTTTTGTCTTCTTTTGCCAATGGTACAGGACACTCCGATGATGTCCCATTGCAAACTGAATCGTAACTGCATTCCGTCGACTGTTTGCAAACGGATTGGTCCGCTTTTGGTACGAATCTGCATGTCTTGCTTGAGCAGCAGGGCCCTTGGCTCGGACTGAGGATTAAGATGATTATTAAACAGTGGAGAGAACCAAGAGATTCAAGAAATTAGACAAAAAGATGAAAAGAATGTACAAACCTGCACTGCGTTCCGTTTTTTCTCTGGCATCCCTTCGCCGTCTGATTTCTCATTTGATCTGCCTTGGATACTTGGCGTGGATAGCAGCACGTATCTTTCAAACATTCCTCGTCTTTGTATCCACAATCGCACTCCTCTCCATCCTCGACGATCTTATTACCGCAGAAAGCACCGGCGGATACTGTAACAATAAAACAGACACAGTTAGCATTGGGAAAATAGCTTAACAAACAGCAGGTTTTATGGATAATGGAATGAATCTCAATACCGGAGAAGCAGTTCCTCTTTTTGTTGTCTTCAATGGCGTCTAGGACATTGCTGATATTGCCAATACTGCACTTTGAGAATTTGCTATTATTTGGTCTGTCCCCGCTGGTCGCCGATGCAAACATAATGTAATTTCCATGTGGTCCACCTGGTCTGCAATCGAGTGGAAAATCGTGCTATGGGACATAACATAGAGTAAATTTTAACAAAGTTATTTCTGATATGTTACCAGGAGAGGTATAATCTGATTTGCTTCCTATGGGGTGAATATCGGAGTTTCAGTGTCAAAGCGAAGGATTCTGAAGCGGGAAAAACAGTTTCTTGAATATATATAAGCAATATAGGATTGAAAAACGTGGATAATATCCTACCGGAGATCCAAAGTTGTGGCCAATTTCATGGGCTAATGTGAGTTGGGATACTTTTGGCGGTACTCTGCTGTTGTAGTTAACAAATGTGATGATTCCAGTATTCAGCGATCTCTTAGTGGACTGATACATCCCGCCAACAGTTTCTGTGTAGGTTTTATATTTCTCGCAAATACCGCCCGAAGCACCAGATGCAGATGCTACCCAGGCCAGGCCTAGGGTACCTCCGGTAAAATCTCTGTGGAAGTAGAATGAAATTTAGAGAAATTATGAAGACAGGTGGAATACGTGGATGAGTTTAGGACTCGAGCTGAGATGAAGTCTGATTCAAATTTCACCCTTAAATATTTATGGAGATTTAAAATCCGCGAAGCTTACCTATAGGTGAACACATATGCAAGGCAGAAGTCCTCGTGGTTTTGAAGGGAATGTAAATTCAAGAAATTACTGACGTCGATGTTCTCCATGCAGAATGGATTCGCGTCTGGATAATTTAAGTGTGTACGCGAACAAGCACTATCGTCGTCAATCTGAAAGCGGAAATTTCATATTAGGATTCACAGGAAATTATGAAATATTAAATTGAATAGGTGATTCATCGCTTGTTTAACTACCTTTATTCTTTGAACTTCAAATTTAATGTTACGGTGTTCGATCCGACCGTCGAATTTCGTATCCCTATAAATATAGTTTACAGCAGTTACGTGCTGTGAGATAAGGGAGAGAATTTCTTCCTTCGTTTTTCCGGCGTCATTTGATACCTGGAAGAATAGAGACGTAAGAAATATCTGTAAAATTATCAAGAATTAAAACGAAATTTGAATTTAAATTTAAAAAAAGAAAACACACACGCACACACACACGCAAATCGACTAGATAAAGAAAATTCAGTTTCGAGCAAATGGAAGGAAATCCATGTCTTCGCATTTCGTTGAGCAACAATTAGAAGAATAAGAAGAGAATTTCATCCTAATTCTTGAAGAATATTGAAATTGGAGGAAAAAATGAGAAAATTCGAATTTTCAAGAAGAAACGCGAGGTGATTAAAAAATATGAATTTTGCAACACCTTAGTGTGGCGTGAAAATTTGATTATTGTATAAATCTGTAAAGAATATATGCAATAAAGGAGGAATGAGGAAGTTTGAAACTTGAGTTATTCGCGCTGGAAAATGCACACTTATGCAAACCAGGAGAAGAAAAACGGAATCCATTGGTTGTGCATTTAAAACGATGCAAAGCCTAGGTTTTATATATAATATGCAGAGTCCGAGGGATTTGAACTATGCAAAGAGTAGGTATATATGCCGAATAAGAATCTCTCTCTCGCAGCGTAGTATATATAAAGCGAGGAAAGTGTGACAAGAAAAGAAGAAAAGGAAGAAGAAGACGAAGAAGAGTGAAAAGCAGAGGAAAAAAAAAAGAAAAAGAAAAAGAAAAACAGGGTAAAAATAAACGAGAAAAAAAGGCGGAGGATCAGAGAGCGCGGAAAACACCCTCAGCGTATTTGGGAGTGAAATTTTTTTTTTTTTTATCGCCACGCGGCCAATTTCGGGGAATATATATATTTTTTAAAATATATATAAAAAAAAAAAAAAAACTTCTTCTTTCCGAGCATCTAACGCAATATATGTATTTCTCCACGTTTCGCTACCCGTATAATTTAGAACCCTCGGTTTGAGGCTCACGGTGTTACGAAAATGCCTCTGAGAGTATAAAAGGGCCGAAATATGTATGTATACATAAACCGATCAAAAGCGAAGAAGTTGAGTAGCCCGAAAATTTTACCCCATTTACATTTCGCTCGAGTGTATAATAATTTTTTCTCTCTTTTTTTTTCTTCTTTTTTTTTTGCCCCGCAAATATGTTTATCATACACCGCTATATCTGAAAATTAGGCAAAAAGCAAAGAGAATAAAAGATGAAAATGAATTAATTCTGAATTCGTTTCTCACCGATTCCGATATGTGCCTCCATATCAACGGATCAGTTTGTATAAAAAGGGAACAAGTACTTTTGTTCTCTTCCTTCGGTCTCGTCGCTCTTTTCGTTCTTGTTCTTGATTTTTCAGGCTCGTTCGCCTGTCTTGTATATTTGTGTCCTGCAGGTTCCTCGTCCGCACCTCCCCAGCCTTGAGCCTTGGCAGCATCGTCGGGTCCAGATCTGCTGTTTGGTGACGGTGGCGGGGGCGGATCTGGTTCACCTGAATTTTGGACTGCGTCCATCCACTGGACTCTTTCCTCCGTGACGCCGCACCCGGACGAATGTCCTGTAAATTGAAAGGAAAAAGGGAATGATAAAAAAGAAAAAATGAAAAACCCATACGAAATATCATAGAAAATTGACGAAAAAGGTTTTTCCAGCTCGAATCTCCACCGTCATCGTTAAGCTCGACTGATGTTTGCTTGCTCGTTGTACTCCACTTGTAGTCCGGCACAGGTTCTAGAGCTCTTTAGAGAGCTTACAACCCCCTCTCGTTGTTAGTAGAGTTTCTGCATCCCAGCCCATTGCAGTTAAGTTCAACGTTCAAAGTTTCTAGTGCCCTTACAGTAGGTATACGTAGAAAGTGCATTCCCGATTAAGGGAACAAAATGGAAATCGCATACATCGCGTACACACTACGATAATATTCAATGACTATTTTCATCGTTGTAAATAATCATTCAATATCATTTAAATTATCATGTACTACGTAATGTGTACGAGTATATGTGAATAATCATGGGAATTCCGTTATGTTATATACCTACAATGTTTCACTGTTATTATTCCCTATATGTACCTATATATACCTATATGGATTATACACAGGTAATAATTTAGTCGGTATATAGTACATAATAACAAGCAGAATTGTACCTCGAATCCCTTGAGTATCGTTTCACCGAAGAGGCAACTGCCATTATTTACGTAATGCTGAACTGACCTAGCCACTACCACAATCTTCGTGTATTAAAATTTAACGAAAGATTTCCGCAGCGTAATAATTATACATCGCAGATTTTATCAATTAAAGTATGCAGGGTAATGCTGAGAGACTATTTCTTTTAATTTTCAATTTTTTTTTCTACATTATTCTCGTAGTTGTAAATTGTTAGCGATGCGTAACAGACCGGAAGATTTATTTCAATATAATAAAATAGTAAAAATAGGGGTACCTCTTATTAAATTTTCAATAGAAAAAGTTTGCCTCGTCTCATCGCGAGCTTACGTATTGTACTTACACTCGTAGTCTGCAGACGATAAGCTAACAATTTGTAATATAAGGTAAAGTAAGGTGTAAGAAAATAAATCGTATTACGTTTGATATAATAGTGAGAATGAAAATGAGAATAAAAAAAGGAAAAATGAAATAAAATTATGAACTCGCTTTCTGTATGGCTAACTATTTTTCCGAATCTTTATATCTATATATTGGTAGGTGTACATAGAGTAGGTACTGATCAGAATTCCGTGTACAACGCATAGCAGAGAAATTTTCTTATACACACTGTTAAAAAAAATGTGGGTAAATTTTCCATTTGGGTAGTGCAACGC